>APFE031738845.1:162066-241897 GCA_000404065.3 Pinus taeda
CATTCCACCCCCCTTAGCATGTTTCGTCCCCGAAACATGGGAAGAACACAAATAATAAGATCTACTCAAAAGAGTAGTCCACTGATACCATGCACGTGCATCTAGCCATCCAAGAGAAAGGTGAACCCTCGATCTTGTTGGTTCCTCGCTCGCTTGAGATGGAAGTTGACCGTGGCAACTCTTCTTTGTTGATGTGTAGTAGGTGGATCGTCTCTCCTTTGTATCCGTCATGTGACTACTTGGTTTCCATCTTGATGGTTGTCTTGCAAGGTGATGTGGGTGATGATATGTTGAAGTTTTAACCCACGATGGCTTTTGCTTGACTTCACCCTGCTGTGGTGCCTGTTGTGGTGTCTTCTTTTTCAATATGACTTCAGCCACTGAGTCCTCCTCTGATGTATCAGTACGTGTAACCTTTTCTGCTTCAGCCTCTGTTTATGTCTGATTGTCAACCATCAACTACTCATCATCTGATATGTGAGACCCTAGAACATCTTCTGCTTCAGCCTCCTTGTGCTCTACCTGTTTATGGATGGAAATATCTTGTAATGTAATTTTCTTCTTTTTATAACATAGCTTTAGGAATTTCTTCTGTATATTAATATTGATAGTACCCATAGATTCCATCCAAGGATATCCCAAAACAACATCCATATTATCCATATCTGAAGCATAAAAATCACCATGCAACACATGTTTATCCATAGAAATCTTCAATTCTATGTACACTTGAACATCCTTATTATCAACCTGTGTATGTTCAACTTGTTTTGCTGGGACTTGCAATTTTTTTGCCAAATTAACATTGATAAAGTTAAGCTTGCAACTAGGATTTATAGAAACAATGATTTTCTCTTTCTGAATCAATCCATGAACCTGTAATAAGGATATACCAGTAGGAAATAGCCCCTTATGTGTTTCATTCTCCTTTTTCGTAGCCCGAGACCATTTGTCCAAAAGGACTTTTTCAAATTCTGCATCTGAAAGTTTGGTCAACTGCTTGTGGTCAAGTGATTTCCACCACTATGTGGAAGCCTCATCTATTAAAAATAACCACATTTTACCCCTCCAATCTTTCTTAAACATACGCTTTAGTTCCTTTATGAATTCTTCAATAGTTGGACCATCATCTTTTCCTGTAAAAATTTCCTTGCTAGAAGCCATGAAGGTTTGAAAAAATCCACTTACTTGGCGAAAATTTGAAAATGTCACAGTTTCGTCAATATTGCTCAGAATATCTATTATAACCTATTTTTGGAAATGTAACAACCATTCTGCATCTGCCCATGTGATAGAAATCCTGATCCAGGTACTAGAATTCTAGATCTGCGCTGCTACTCTCTCGCCATCACCCAAAATTTCTGAAAAAAAACGCTGATTTTAAATCAACGATATCTCCCGCATCCGAACTCCGATTCGACTGATGTTTTTTTTGAAATTAGGTGTTTTTTCACAAATATGCCAGATCTGCAATTAGATCTTGTAGATATTGCACCGAGACATCTATATCTGTGCCGCAAACTCGCTGCCCTGAAAAATTATCTCCAACCCCACTGATTTTTAAATCAGCGATATCTCCTTCATCCAGACTCCAATTTTGATCGATTTTTTTTTGAAATCGACTATTTTTTCACAAAGAATACAGATCTGTAATCTGATTTTATAGATATTGAACCAAAATGTACAGATCTGATCTGCAAACTCGCCGCCCTTGAAACCCTACAAAAAGTAAAAAAAATTCTCCACTTTTGTGCCCAAGAAAGTGCTCTGATACCACTTGTCGTAGATCTAAACCGGAATATTATAGATTTGATATAAAAATATAAGATAATGCAAATAAACCCAGAAATAATATGAAATGATTCTTTATTGATCAAACCCTGGCTCTGATACCACTTGTTGTATATCTAACCCGGAAATATTATGATAATAGAAATAACCCAAGAATAACAAGATAGAAATAGATAGAAATGCTTATTTATTATGAAAACCCTTAAGGTAGGGCAACACCATACATTCACTCCTTAAGGAAGGAGAACACTCCACAAGCCATATGCCTGTTCATAGAAGAATACTTCTCTTCATATCCCCTCCATGTGGAGTCTCTAGCCTCTATATAGGCCTCATACATACAATACCATGCATCATTACCATGGTTTCCTCATACCATCAACTAATAACATGGGCCCCTTACATTATTATTAACTACTTGTGGTCCCTTACATGACATGGGTTAACCACCTTATTTATTACTATGGCCCATCCCATTATTACATTATTACCTTAGGTACCTCCCTCGGTACCCCATATTACCCCCCTAGGTATATAACATGATATTCCACTTATGTTACAACGCTATGTGATTGGGGTGCTAGGACCTTTTAGAAGGTTCCTTTGTCGGGTGGCTCGAGTAGTGGTTTCTTATCATGATCATCATCAGGGATAGGATGATCACCTTTGTAGACTTATACATTTTATATCTTTTTGTATTATCATTTTTGTCGATCATAAGGTGTTTTTCAACCTATGATCAAAGACGATGTATATTTGACACACTTCTATGCTATGATATATCACTATTACTGGCTATTATATAACATGTTTATGGAATGTTTTTAAATTTACTGTCTTGATTATTGCAAATGTCTATTTAACATTCGAGAAGCAACTGCATCTGCTAATGTATTTAAATATATTTGAATATGCTGATATTCAATGTACTCAAATTCACGTTCCAAGAGACGAACTCTCAAAAATAATCTTAATAACACTAGATTTCTAATGGCATAAACGTTGTTAAGCTATAATACAACGAGTTCAAAATTTAACCTAGCAATCAAACTCTGAATCCCAAATGGGATGGATTCAAATAATAACTCAATAACTGCACTATACTCTACAATGTTATATGTTGTTTGACCCAGGCTTACCCAATGCATAGATACTAACTCGTCAGAGGGTGAATAGATAACCCAAGCTGCGGAAGAAATGTTCCATGTACTACGACAAACACCATCAACAAAACCAATGTATGTTTAAAGAGACGTTGAAATCTGCAATATGAAGAGTAAAATCAAGATAAGCAGGAATAATGATAAAAACACTCTCTACACTAGCCACACTTTCTAATCTAAAACGCACCAACTAGAAAGAAAATATTCTATCAAAAATCTCCACACCAAATTTTAAGCATAATATCTTTTCAGCTAAAGCCCATTTCTAGGTTTACCCAAAGAGACATCGTCAAAATCTACCAATTCATAGGCCCTTTTTGCCAGCTTTCACTTGACAACATAAGGACCATGCCACATAGGTAAAAATTTTCTAGCCCCTAGCTTATCATTTGCTTGATCGTATAGTAAAACTAGGTCTCCTTCCGAAAAATTATGAGGTGTAACATTTCGGTCGTACTGAGCTTTTATTCGTTTTGCATGAGTCTCGATTGCTAATGTAGCATCACATCGATTCTCATCTATCTAAGCTAAGTACAACAAATGTTTCTCCTCTTCGGAAGTGGTTGGGAGTAATTCTATGGATATTTTCAATGACGGAATTTCTTATTCAATGGCTAACACTGCTTCCAACCCGTAAACTAGCTGAAAATGAGTGAAACCAGTTGATGTTTTTACTGAGGTTCGGTGTGCCCAAAGCACTGAAAGTAACATGTTATGCCAATTCGACTGATGAATACCAATGATTCATTGGTTCATAGTGACTAGAACTTTATTGATTGCTTCAACCAGACCATTAGCCTGTGGGTAATATGGAGTAGAACTATCGTGACGCAGGCCAGGTTGATCTGTTAGTTCAGTCATCATGATGTTTCAAAAATGACTTCCATGTTCAGTAATAATAGCTTGAGGAACATCGAATCTAGCAATTATATGATTGAAAATGAAAATTGCAGCAGTTTTGTCGTCTACCGAAAATGTAGGCATTGCCTCTACCCACTTGGTAAAATAATATACCGCAAGGATGATATACGCATGCCCCCCGGCCGAGTGAGGGTTACATGTAATAAAGTCGATACCCCACTTTGCAAAAGGACCTACGACAATTATAGGGTGGATAGGAGCAAGTGCAGCACACATCTTATGATAAACAAATTGGCAATTGTGGCATTTTCAGAATGCATTGATACAATATTTAAATAAGGATGGCTAGAAATAACCAGCACGCAATATCTTTTTGGGCTGTGGCATACCCAAACATATGGTCGCCACATGCTCCAAAGTGACAGTCAATTAGAACCTTTCCAGCTTCTTCATGAGTTACACAACGTCAGAAAACAGAATCCGCCCCACGACAATAGAGTGTATCTCTAATAACACTGTATCGTTGGGATTGGAAACATATTTTTCTTTGCTGAGATTGTGAGATTTCAGGCCGAAAAGATTGGGTTTGGAGATAGGCCATTATATCTCCATACCATGGATCAAGAGTGTTGATAAGAAACAAGGATCCATCCGCAATGGGTTCTTTCGCAACAATTTTAGTATCAGTATGCGGGAAATCACACATTAGTTCTACAAAAAGAAAAGATTTCTTTGCCTTGGATTTTTCAAATTCCAAGTCAAATTCCTGCAAGATAACTATCCATTTGGAATACTTGCTCCCTAGCAATTGTTTGGTCAAAATATACGTCATAGGGTTACAGCCAGAAATTACCATGGTTTTCCGTAATAAGATGTAGTGACGAAATCTTTGGACAACTTGAACAACTGCCAAGGCCAATTTCTCCACATGCGAATATTTAAACTTAGTCAGATTCAAAGCTCGACTAAGATAGTAAATCACATGTTCATTTTTGAATTCATCTTCCTCAACTAAAACCATCCTAGTGGTGGAATGAGAAGCGACGAAGTACAAAAACTAATCCTGGTTGTATTTGGGAGGATGCAATAACGGTGCATTGGTCAATGCGTATTTAAGTGCATCAAAAGATTTTTTAGCTATCTCATCCTAAAAGAATGGAGTATTCTATTTCAACAACCTGGTAAAACCTTTCGTTATATCAGCTTAGTTAGGAATGAAACGACGTAAAAAGTTTGCTTTCCCTTGCAAACTTTGGAGTTGACGAAGAGTCGAAGGTGGAGGTAATTTGACAAAAGCTTCAACCTTCGAGGGATCGACACGAATGCTGGCTTTTGAGACAACAAATCCCAGTAAATGACACGTTTCTATACAGAAAACACATTTGTGTGGATTCAGCCTAATTCGATAATGCCTACATCTCATAAAGATTGCTCGTAAATGAGTGAGATGATTGGCTCTATGTAATGAATGAGCATGTAAATCATCGAGATAAGGCTGCATGATGTGCTTGATGTCATGAAATGCGTAAGACATAGTCCATTGAAAAGTTTCTCTAAGATTCTTCAATCCAAAAGGTAATTTGCAATAAGCAAATGTCCCCCATGGACAAATGAAAGCAATTTTAGGTTGATCAGCAGGGAGTATATTGATTTGATTGTGACTGGAAAAACCATCCATAAAGGAGAACATTTCATTGTCGGCACAATCATCAATAATTTGATCGATATAGGGGGTTGGATAATTGTCTTCAGGACAAGCTCTATTAATATCCCTATAATCAATACATATTCTTATCGTTTCTTGATTTTTGTTAAGAGGAACAATATTCGATACCCAATCCATTAAGGGAAATGGATAAATGAAACATTCTCAAAGTAATTTCTCAACTTCAGCTTTAATAGAAATATATTTTCTTGGATGTATCTGACGCAAACGTTGCCGGATAGGTTTAGCATTCGGGTAAGTTTTAATTTCATGGACAACAATTGATGGATCGATTCCTGGAATTTCTTCATATGACTAGGCAAACACATTGCGGAATTCTTGAAATAGGGCTTTATAAGTTTGGATTTCCTCGTCCATACAGGAAGCACTTATATGAATGTTTTCAATAATTCTGGGTTTCACTAAAATGTCAATAGGAACCATTTGAGAAATATTTCCTAAATTCAACTTAGAATCATGATGTTGCAATGGATTATGTGGTTCTTTGACATAATCAATAGTAAAAATAGATGAGAAATCATTTTCAAAATGATCAAGCTCAGGTAAAAACGAAGATCGATGATGAAGATCATCCCATGGTAAATCATCAATAGTCAGAAGCTCACAAATCTTCTCATTAGTATGAATAGGATAAGAAAGAGTTGTTGAATCTGAGGTTAAGATTGAAAGTGATTCCCCATGGAGCACATTCATTGGATCATATTTAGTTGAACAAGAGTCAGAAAACGACTGTACAACCTGATATGCAACTTCAAAGGGAATCAGAGGAATTGCATCACCAAATGAGTCCACCTCAGAATTGGAAGGTACGATCCAAGGATCATCAAAAGCAATAGTATTCGATGAAATCATATGAATATTTGCAAAAGAAGGCGATATGTTAGGAGGAGGAAATGAAAAAGTTCCTAGTAAACCAGAATCTTTAATCAAACCTACCCCAACATCCTTGTAAGGGATAACTATTTTACTGACATGTTGAATACTATCAGAAGAGGCTGGGTCTATTGTAACAATCTTTCCATTATGAGGAAACTTAATAAGCCTAAAGACCGATGAAACAAAAACAGTCATAGCATAAGACTAACTGCGACCCAAAATAAGGTTGCAATCTAGAGGGGCATCAACAACTTCCACATCTAGATTTACAGTTTTACCTTCAAACCCTATAGGTAAATCCTACAAAATTCCAAAAGGATGAAACCCTCAACCATAAAAAGCCATTAGAATCATTGGGGATTGATTGAGTGTAGGAGAACCAAGTGATCTCCAACACTGGATCGACATAATACACGTAGAAGCTCCCTCATCAATCACAGTCTGAAAGCAAGGTCTGTTTTTGACTAACATTGGGATTTGGAAAGCCATTTGATGAGGTAGGCGAGGTGTACTATTCTCTAAATCAAATATTATAAGGTTGGAATTCTGAATATCAACAGCTCCTATGGCAGATAATAACAATTTACACTATGTTGGACATGATTGCAGCACCTCCAAAGTTGACATTGCTGAAGGGAAAATAGCTAAATCTTCAACAATGTTGTAGTTCTGAGAAGCTCTCGCATGTGGATTGAAAGTTGACTTTCGAAGTATACCTTTAGAAAGAAGTTTGATTACTAAGTCTGGGTTAGGTTTCTCGATCTGTAGTGGATCAGAACTGGAAGGAGTTGAATTTGATGGGTTTGAATTAGAAGATTCTACTTCTTTACCACCAATAGGATTCTTACTACCATGATCTTGTGATTGCGTCGCAATCCTGACATGGGACATCATCATAATGGGTTATTCTAAGGAATTTGAGGAAGAACCTATCATATTACTATCTTGACTAGGAAAGGGATCCTTCAAGACAACAGGCATTTGAGAACCTTTGACGATTTTTGAAACCTCAGCTCGATGTGGGCAATGTCTTGTAAAATGCTCCTCACCACAAAGGAGACAAGGATAGTGAGGCTTACGTTTCTCGTCAGTAGGTTCATTTTTATCTGGTTTCTCTTTTGATTTTTGTTTATTTTTCTTCTTCCCCTTCTTTTTACTGTCGGATTTTGATTTGGCCATAGATGATTCTACGACATGGATATTGGCAGGAATTTCAGTGGAAGAATCTCCTGTCGAGCAATTTGGTAAAGTTATAATAGGAGAATAATTATATGAAGGTTTATTCTTGCTTTTGGTACTAACTGAACCAATCATACCATCAGCGGCATGAGACCCTGAAGGAGCTGCAGTTATTTGATTATGCTTTGGAAGGTCAGGGATTTTTTCGTGAAAAGTACCCAACTGCGTATAAACGAGGTCAAGGTACTGAGCTTGAGCAATTACTTTCTCTTCAGTAACAACTCTTACCTTACCTACATCCTCAGTGATTTTAGGTAATAATGATTTAACAAACCATTCTACCAAAATTTGATCCAGAATAAAAAATTTCACTGAACGCTGTCAACGTCAGCATTCATGAATATGATTTGAAATATATGTGGACATTGATTGTTTTAATGAAGTTAATAATTCCGTGCCATTGTCATATATGAAAAGCAACTGAAAATGAGTTAAGAAAGAGGTGGCTAATTGACTAAAATTATAAAAAGAGCCTCATGGTAACTCAATGTACCATTTGGCAGCAAGAACAATCATAGTGCATTGAAAAAGACATAAGAAAATTGAATCATCGATAATGGAATTGGATGCACACCAGATGTGATAAGTCATCACATGATTTGACAGATCTTCTCCTAAATTACCCTCAAATTTTGGGATATCACTGGGAAACTTATTAGGCATTAGCAGCCAATACGAAAGATAGTAAATTGGATCGTTCATAAGGCGCAACAAATCAGGTAAATCCGAAGTTGCAATAAAAGGTAACTAACGGTTAGGGTCTCGAAAACCTTGGGTCACAAGACCAACCCTAGGAGGAGGATATCCAAGATAATTTGGAATTGGATTTGCATTAGGAATATTATATCCTCCTAGAAAGCTAGGATTAACTAGACCAAACTAGGGTTGTTGAGGTTTCTGATAAGTATATCCAGGGTATGGTCGATACTGATAAACTAGGTTTTGCACAGTAGGACCGTATTGATACTGTCTTGGTACAATTGATAAGTGAATTGCGGTTGACTTGTGACAACCGTACTTGGACCAAGTTGTCCTACAGGCATCTGAACCAAAGTCTGAATCGTAGATCCTGACTTTGGTAAAGAGGTCTGAGGAGTTGATGGAGGAACAGTGGAAACTAGAGCTGTCGATACTCTAGAAGTAGGTGGGGTATATTGAATAGAAGCTGCAGTAGTTGTAGTGGTAGTTGGAGGTGGAGTTCGAGGTGAACTAGGCCCAGGCTGATGAACTACACCAGGTGCAAAAGTTTGAATAGTAGGCTGGACAGGTTGCTGGGTTGGACTAAAAACTAAAGGTTGTCCAGGTTGACTTGATAATTGCACATTAGGTTGTAAAATCTGTTGAGTTTGAGATGGATCCCACACCATGTTCATTCCTTGGTATGGACCCATAAAAGGTTGAGCATATTGAGGACCATAACTAGGTTGAGTGTAGGGCTGATAATTGAGAGGTACATTTTCAGCTCCTTGTACAAATGGTTGACCAGAAGGTGGTTGGAAACCTTGAGTTGGGTACTGAACTTGAGGTATATATTGATACTGGGGTTGACCTTGAGGTATATACTAAGTCTAGGGTTGACCTTGAGGTATGTACTATTCCGAAGGTATGTATTGTCCTTGAGGTTGCCCTCCAGGCGGTAACTGACTACCTTGAGGTTGTGGATTTGGAATAGTACCAAACATCATAAGAATTTCTTCTACACTCAATGGTGGAGTTCCGTTATTACCAGTTGATATCTCATGTTCAATTGGTTGAGGGGATGCTCCTGAAAAAGTACTAGTGAGTGACTGATACCCAGAAGGAACAGAAGGACCACCATGTAAAAATGTTTTCGGTGTTTGGGAAAACATGGATGACTGTTTCGACATATTTGAAGGAGGATAATAACCTATGGGCGTAGGATGAAAAGGAATACGAGGTGGTGAAAAAGCAAGACATGGATTTTCTAAAAATTTCGTCAATGATACGTACCAAGCGTCACTTCTAAAAGGATTGTAGAAGATTGATTCACGCTCCCTAAATTCTAAAGTTGGTTGATTTTCGAGGAGAGTTGTATCTTCGTCTGGACTAACAAGTTCTTCAGTAGAAATGAGTCCAAAAGGAAGTTTTTGGGTAATGACACTTCCTACCCTGGGTGAACCAGGACCACTAGAAGTTGGAGAAGCAAATCCTGAGGATGAAGCATCAGCAGGTTTAGTTTTAGGTTCAGAAATTTCAGGTTCCTCAATAATTCACTAGTAGGAGAAATACTACCAGTAACTTCGGAAAATGAAATTGGTTCAGAAATATACTTTGTTGTTTGAATTTGATAATTAGGACGAATAATTAAAGATGATTCTCTAGCTTATGGTGACCTAACTCTACTATCACTAGGTGATACAAGAGCTCATAGCCCTTCAAGCTGACTTGGTGTATATTTGGGAGGTTGCCCCCGAAGTCTATGGGATTGTCTTAATAATTCAGCCACGATTAAATATTTAATTACTTCACACGCAAACAAAGAAAATATTAATAAAACCACCTAAAGTCTCTAAAGAACCAAACAATTGAATCACAAACCTAAAAAATCTAAGAGTTCAAACCACACGCAAATGGTAACTTTCCGTACCAAAAACACTAGTTCATGATGAAATCCAACGTTGTAGAATTCAATACAGAAATGGCGATTGGAACAGTTACCCCGACAACCTGCTTAATGAAACAGACTGACACAAGTTTCTTCACAAAACCGTCTCAAGTGAAGAGAACCCCCCAGAGAGTCCAAGTGAGTCTAGTCGATGTCTGCTCCAGGTACAGTGAGATCCATCCTTCACCGTCACCTTAGGAAAGAATCTTAAGATTATGGTCACTAAGGTTACTAATAGTAACAAATACAACTGGGGGAACAGTCTATGATCCAATCTACGCGCAAGGGTAGAGTAGCAAAGTTAAATCCCCTTGAAGGCTCCTCAACATGATCAATTCAAGGTTTACCAACAAGTGACCCCAGGCTCCCCGACAATGGTTAATCCGAGGTTTACCATTTTTAATGCGCGCAAATCTACTATCTTTCCCAGTGAGATAGACTTGATTGTCTCAAAGGTTCGGACATGATCTCGTGATTGACTTCTTTAAGAGGAGATTCCCAGATTATATCAATTACAATAGGATTTATTTCCTATTGCAAGATATAACTACTTGTTTGTTTTAACTATCTTAGAGAGTTAATTACTCCCTACTCCAAGATACTAGCCTAAGCTATATTGGTGATAAGAGCCCTAGAAATAAAAAGATTGCTAGATCAATCTTAAGTAAGCGTTACTTTTATGGGTTGTTTCTTAAGTCAATAGGTATGGAGATGAAACTTTGATGGTGTGAAGACTTGACTCCAACAAAACAAAAAATGCACCTAAAACGATAAACAATTTGTTTTTTCCTTCAACGAATTTCTAGCTAAAAGAAAGAGTTGAGAATGCAATTCTTTGAAAAGAAAAACTTTCCTTCAACATGTAAATGAAAAGAAAATCTTTTGTCTTTTTCAATAAACTCAAAACAAGACTACTAATTATGCTCATAAAAAATAAATCCCTTTTTCTTTTTCAACACTCAAAACTATAGAAAAGAATCCTTTCAAAAGAGAATCTACGATTTCTAGAAAACACTCAAAACTATGAAAAATTAATCTTGAAATCTAAAAACTTCTAAAAACCTAATCGAGATAAAAGCTTCAAATGTTTTTGAGGACGTTTTAATTAGTTATTCAGTAAACTAAGGATTAATTCGTTCAGAATAACAAATCAATCAAAAAACACCCAGCTATGTTTTCTTTTATAAAAATGAAATTCGCAACTTATGACCAAGTTCGTTCAAAGATTTGCAAAGGGAAACAAAATCTATTTCTCACCAAGGGAAGATTTCACAAACCAGCGAGACTCATCAAAAAGACAAAAAGATACCAGGGTGATCTAAGGTTTCTTAGACTTCTAATCTTTAAGTCACTACAAAGACCGAGTGAAAACCAATCCAGGTATGCAAAACTTCTAGAAAATAATCTAAAACAAAAACACCAATGGAACTTACTTACAAGAGACTTTTGATAGGACAGATGCAGATTTGGGCAGAGACTAAAAGTCACAAACAAATCCTAAACTTAACTGGATGAAAATATTTTAGGTTTTTCAAAAATTTTGACAGGGTCCGCAGGCTTCCAATATAACCAAATGCAGTACTGCTCTGTGCAGTAAAGGAATAGCGTAGAGATGTCCGCACTGTATTGTAAACAAAACGTGCAGTCCTCTTAAAAATTTCAAAGAAAAAAAAACAATCCAGAACTTAAAAAATACCCAATCCCACACACATCAAGCAAAAACTAGAAACGAGAACAAGTTTCTTAGGTCAAAGAAAAAGGAAAATCAAAGAACCAAATTCAGTTCCCCAGTGGAGTCGCCAATTTGTTGGCCGGATAAATCAATCTTGTGGACAAGGCTGATCTCCCTAGTATCAACAGATATCTAGCAACAAGCAGGACAAACAATTCTACCTTTCTCTAAACATATTGTGATTCATTAATAAAAGCTAAAGAGGTGTTTAGAGACTACCTTAAGTCCAACACTAGTTTGTGGCAGCCATGCTCCAACTGTCCAAAAGAGTTTCCTTTTAAGAACCTGCAATCACAAACAAGCACACATCAAATAACACCTGCATAGCTAATATAATAAATCATGTTCATCATGGTGATCAAGGAATCCATGAAATAAACCATCAAACATAACTTATTGAGAAAAATAAACTTTATTGTATTAACTTTGAAATAGAAGAACTTTACAACCTTTAGTGCCTTGATGTTGTACAAACTCTTCCCAGGGTCCAAATAGGAATCTCCTATACTTTGAAAAGACTCACTCACTTCCAAATGAGATCAAAAAGGTATGTAATCTCTCCTCTCAAAAGCTCAATTAGGAAGACTAAGTTCCAGTAGAATTTCACCTCAAAAATATTCAACTTTCAACCTCCTCAGTAACCAACCCAATGCTTCATTGTATAGTGCAAAAGAAGGAGGTTACAGGTCCACCTATGAAGGGATAGAGTCCTCCTTCAAAGGGATAAGCTCCTCAAATCAATGGGTTAGCTCCTTAAGGTATGAGATGCTTGAACCTTTAAGGAGCACACTTGCCACCTCAAGATTCCCTCTAGAAGCTTCTAGAAATGACTCAAAGTGAGTTTCTAAGAATGTACTTGCGCCTTTTTAACTTTTATAGGGGTCTTCACTCATAACATAGAGACAAAGAAATCAGGTGCGCAGGAGGCATGACCGTTAGGTGTGGGACCACAGGTTATGCTAAGAGAAAGTGCAGAACCAGAGTTTTAGATATTTTTAAGGTCTTTCTCTTATTTTCAAGGCTTGATATGAAGAACTGAGGTTTAAGACTTGCAAAGGAGGAAGGTATGAGTGGTGATAGACTCACACAGATTTTAGAATGTCAATGTGACAATTTTTTTGCAACATGTTCGAGCATGGAATTCGTAAAGAGAAGACAGTTCCACGAACACCACAAGAAAATGGTGTGTCAGAAAGGATGAACAGAACAATCATGGAGTATGCAAGGTGCATGAGATTTCATGCAGGATTGCCTTTATAATTTTGGGCAGATGCTGTAGATACTGATATTTATCTAATAAACAGAGGGCCTTCAAGTTCCTTGGATGGTGGTGTTCTAGAGGAAGCATGGACAGGTAAAAATGTAAACTACTATTTTTTAAATCCTTTTGGTTGTAAGGCCTTTGTCCTTATTAGTAAAGAAAATAGAACAAAGCTTGCGGCAAAGTCAAAGAAATGTACCTTTATTGGATATGGTATTAATGATTTTGGTTATTGCTTATATGATTATGAAAATCACAAAATCTTTAGGAGCAAAGATGTAATATTCAATGAAAGGGTATTGTATAAGAATCAGTTGCGGGAAAAGAAATAGGAAAAAGAAAACAAGGAATACATAGTTCTTGATGAGATCACTGAAAAAGTAAAGGTGCCTGAAAATAATAATAATCAACAACCACAACAACAAAAACCACCACAACAACAACAAGCACCCCAAACACCCGAAAGTGGTGTTAGAAGATATACCAAGATAAGTATACCCCTGAACAATACTCTCCTTCATTATATTATTTATTGTTGACTGATTCTGGTGAATGCAAATGTTATGAAGAAACAACACAGGTTGAAAGCAAGAAGAAGTGGGAGCTAGCCATGGAAGAAGAGATGGACTCCTTAATGAATAACCAGACTTAGGACTTAGTCAAGTTGCCTGCAGGTAAAACTACATTGCAGAATAAATGGGTTTACAGGCTAAAGGAAGAAGATGGAGGAAAATAAAGGTACAAATCTAGACTTGTGGTGAAGGGGTTTGCACAGAAGAAAGGTGTTGATTTTGATGAAATATTTTCTCTTGTTTTTAAAATGAATTCAATCAGAACTATTTTAAGTCTAGTAGCAGTTGAAGAGTTGCATCTTGAGCAGTTAGATGTAAAGACAACCTTTCTCCATGGGGATTTGGAGGAAGAGATATATATGTAGCAGCCACAAAGATATGAGGTAAAAGGGAAGGAGAAACTAGTGTGCATATTGAAGAAGAGCTTGTATGGCTTAAAACAGGCTTCAAGGCAGTGGTATCTAAAATTTGACAAGTTTATGTTTGAACAAGGTTATACTAGATGTCACTTTGATAATTGTGTTTATCTGAACAAGTAAAATGATTGGAGCTACATTATATTGTTATTGTATGTGGATGACATGCTTGTTTCAGGGTCTAACATGCAGGAAATAAATGTGCTCAAAAGAAAATTGGCAAATTCATTTGCAATGAAGAATTTGGGAGCTGCAAAACAAATCCTTGGTATGAGAATAACTAGAGACAGGAAAAATCTCAAATTAACATTGTCTCAGAATGAGGACATACAAAAGGTGTCAAAAAGATTTAATATGCACAATGCAAAACCATTTAGTATACCTTTTGCTAGCCATTTCAAAATTATTAAGGAAATGTGCCCAAAAACCCAAGAAGACATGGATTATATGTCTAAAGTTCCATATGCATCAGCAGTTGGAAGCTTAATGTATGCAATGGTCTACACAAGGCCTGATATTTCACATGTAGTGGGAGTTGTAAGTAGGTACATGAACAATATAGGAAATGAACATTGGATGGTAGTGAAATGGATTCTCAAATATTTGAAAGGTACCACAAATCAAGCATTATGCTTTGGTAATTCAAGCATTTCTCTACAGGGATATGTTGATGCAGATATGGTAGGTGACAGAGATAACAGGATGAGCACTACAGGATATGTATTTACTGTAGGTGGAATAGCTGTCAGTTGGGTTTCAAAAATCCAAAGTGTTGTTGTAATTTCAACAACAGAAGCAGAGTATGTTGCTGCTACAAAGGCTAGTAAAGAAATGATTTAGTTAAAAAGGTTTATGGGTGAATTGGGTAAGAAGCTTGATATTGGCACATTATATAGTGATAGCCAAAGTTCCATTCATCTTGAAAAGAACTCATAATTTCATTCCAGGACTAAACATATACAGCTCAAGTACCATTTCGTAGAATCAGTGTTGGAAGATGGAGAGTTGAAGCTGCAAAAGATACACACTAGCCAGAATCCTGCAAATATGCTAACAAAAATTGTAAGCAGGGAGAAACTGGGAATATGCTCAGTTTCAATTGGTCTTCAAGGATGATGATGAAGATGAGAAACAACTAGGTCCCAAGAGGAGTCATTGTCCAGCAAATGAAGCAACAATGGAGTTGCTACAATCATTCTCCAAGTGGGATATTGTTAGGTGTGGAGCATGATTGTTTAGAGGTCTTTGTTTAAGCCAAATGTATACCCCAGGAAGTTTGTACACCCCTCCACATGGGGGGGTGCGGGGGGGACTTGTCCCCCTGCGGGGGTTTGGGGGGCCGATCCTCCCTACTTGAGGGGTCTGAGGGCCAGCGGTCACCTGGTGGGGGTTTCGGGGGCAATACCCCCGAAGCTAAAAACAGATGTAAAATTGCCTTGTAAAAATATAGTAATTTCTAGTCAATCTGGGTCGTTCATTAGGCAGATGATCTGACGATAGAACTTATGTTTATCTTAGGGATTTTTTTCCCTAGAAGGCGACCCCTGTCTTTGTATGATGGCATTGTATTTGAGGCTGTGTAATAAATGTGTATTCTCTGAGCGAGAACAGAGAGGTGAGACTGTGAGAGAAAACAAAGGGTATTATAGCAGATTTGCTGTAGATTGTGTCTCTTCATTTTGCTAGATAATAGAAAGGAAGGAGTGACATTTCAAGGTGGACATAGCCCAAACTAGGTGAACCACATATATCTGTGTCTCTCTGGTTTTATGCATTTTCTGTGTTTGTATTTCTGTAGTATTCTATGTGTTCAATTGCTCTGTAATATATAATTTTCTAACAATGTGAAGTGGAAAGTTCTTCTGAGATAGAGGGAGAATAGGCCTTGAATATAGCTTGTTGATCAAGCCTCCTCTGAGTGATGATGAGGAAGAAACACAGGCTTCACTGTAGAGCACTGTCCAGTTAATAAGGTAAGGGTTTTCGAGAATACCTCATCCATCCACACCACCACCACCTTCAGATCCACAACATACACCTTCACCCACACTGCCACCACCTCTGCCACCATTCAACATGTCGAGTTCGATGAAGTTTTCTGTTTTCAAGGGCTTGGGAAATGAGGACCTGGACCAGTTTTGGTTCATTGCGAAGGCCATTTAGACAATGAAGAATATTACAAATGATCATATGAAGAAAGTGCAGTTGGTTAGTGCTCTACAAGATCCCATGTTGACGTGGTACATTAAGTACTGCATTGATAATCTGGTGGCGTCATTGGTGAACATTCAAACTACTTTGAATAAGAAATTCGGTAGGCCTAAGTCGGAAACACAATTACCAGTGGGATTCAAGGAAATCACGATGAGAATCAATGAGACACCATGGGAGCTAGATCAGAGACTAAAATTTGGAATCCGTGAAGCCAATATGAATCTCATAGATAGTTAACATCATGACTAGTTTATAGTTGCGCTCCTACCTCACTTAAAGATTTCTTGGTCACAACAAAAGATAGGAATGCAGGCAGAAGCACTGGAGATCACCATGAGATTACATGAGACACCTATCCAGGATGCAGCATTGGGATTTCAATAGATTCATTCATAGTTGTAGAACCTCTGCTTGGAGTTTTAGAGCTTGAAGAAGGAAAAAACAGCTCGTCCAGAAGTGCGTGAAGAAGTTTAGTGCCTCAAGTGTAAAAGTCGGGGGCATGATAAGGATCACTACCCTGTTTTTGCAAATTATATGGCAGGAGGAGGGCCAATGCCCCTGAGGCAGGAAAATCAAGTTGGACCAAGTACAAGGCCTGCATTGTGGTGTGCTATCTATCAAGTAGCAAGAAAACATGTAATAGACAATTGCCACTTGCTATAAAAATTTGTGAAGACACCGCAATAACTATTCTGCAATTTCTGTAAATCAGTGGGCCATGATGAACATAACTACCATAGCTATGAAATGATGATGGAAAGAGCACCCTTATATTTAATGCAAACAAAAACTCAGCCTTTGGATCAAGGTGTCGGGGGAATGTATGGAGGATATCAAGGACGTGGACGAGGCCGAGGAGCAGGATGACCTGGTAGAGGTTAAGGGCAAGTTATTTTCTATAATTTTGAGTGCTAGGAGACTATGCGTGGGAGTGTACGAGCCATAAATGCTTTTCATGCTGAAATTGTACTCACTTTGACCATGCGATAGAAAAATTCCCTATATTGATAACTAAAATGTAGGAGAAGAAGACGCAACCTCATCAACCTAACCAAAACCTGTAGATGATGACGGAAGATCCTCGCAAAGAGGATCCCAATGTCAATATCGTGCTATGAATTTGTGTGACAACAAGTGACGATAAGGGGGATTCTGATTGGCTGAGTCCAATGGTCATCCAGGAAATGAAGCAGAAGGATGAAATAAGGATTTGCGTAGATCGCAAGAAGCTCAATGATGCTTGCGTTCATGATCCTTTTCCAACTCCATTCACACATGAGGTACTGGATAATGTTGGCGGGAAGGAGGCCTATTCAGTCACTAATGAGTTCTATGGATACCATCAGATAAAGATCACACCACAAGATAAAAGTAAGACCACCTTCGTGATAGAGTGGGGATGTTTCCAGTATACAGTGATGCCTTTTGGACTTAAGAATGCACCGACAATCTTCTCGCGTGTGGTCATCGCAGTGTTTAAGGAGTTCATTCACAAGTTCTTGGAGGTCTATTTTGATGACTAAGTAGTATTTGGGCCAGTTAGTGCCATGTAGACAATCTGCGATTAATGTTAGATACATGTCGAAGGTATCAGATTGCGCTAAACCTAAAGAAATGCTTGTTTTACATCCCTTTTGGGATCTTGCTGGGTCATGTGGTATGTATGCAAGGAATTATGGTGGATCCTACTAAGATGATGGAAATAATTAATTTGGAGGTGCCAAGAAGTGTTAAATAGGTGCGCACAACACTAGGCCGCACTGGGTATTATCAGAAGTTCATCAAAAGTTATGCTTAGATTACACGCCTATGGAAAAGATACTAAAGAAGGATGATACATTATGTTGGGACAAAGAATGTTAGCACAACCTAGATGTACTAAAGGAGAAAATGGTGACTGCATTGATCCTAGTCTTCCCGAACTAGAAGAAGGAGTTCCATGTGCATGTAGATGCCTCATGTATTTCTTTAGGTGTAGTGCTGACACAGGCTGGAAAGGGAGATGTAGAGCACCCTATAGCGTTTGCGAGCAAGAAGCTGTCTAAGGCTAAAAAGAATTATTTGATGACATAGCGCAAAGGTTTGGCAATGGTGTAAGCACTCCATAAGTTTAGACATTACCTGCTAGGCAGACATTTTAAGATGTACACAAACCATTCTACAATGAAATATTTAGTCAATAAGCTTGTGTTGGGGGGGAGATATGTAGATGGCTGCTATTTTTCAGGAGTATGATTTCGAGGTGATTGTGAAGCCAGGAAGGTTGAATGTAGGAACAGACCATCTGTCGTGCATTGAAATGGGGGAGGAGCCTACCAATTTGGAGGAAGTGCTACCTGATGTGTAGCTCTTTATTGTGTGTGTAGAGAATAATCAATTTGTAGACATTATGCACTTTCTGACCACAGGGATGGCTCTAGAGGGATACACTAGTCAACAAAAGAATGAATTGGTGGTGCGCATGACAAAGTTTTTTGTAATTGCAGGACGTTTATATAAAATGAGATCGGATGAATACTTCGATGTTATTTGCTCGACTTTGAAAGAAACAGTATCCTCACTGAGGCTCATGAAGGAGCTGCAGGAGGGCATTATGCAAGGAAAGTAATAGAGTAGAAGATTTTGCACACTGGGTTGTGGTGGCCAATGCTTCATAAGGATTCTAAAGCTTCTTGTAGGGCATGTGATGCTTCTTAGAGGTCGAGCAGGCCATTGTGAAGGGATGAGATGTCGTTGAATCTGTAGGTGTCATTGTAGCCATTTGAGAAGTGGGCAATTGATTTTGTAGGACCAATTCAACCTCCAAGCAAGAAACAAGGTGCGTGGTATATCATCACCATGACCGAATATTTGACTAGATGGGTGGAGGCACAACCTTGAAGGACTATATATGGGCAACAGTAGCAAAATTCTTGTTTGAATATGTGTTGACCAAGTTTGGTTGCCCAAAGGTATTTATAACTGATCGCAGTACGCATTTTCTCAATGACACAATCAACGCACTGACAGAATAGTTCCAGGTTTACCATCATAAGAGTACGCCATACGATCCTGAGGCCAATGGAATGGTTGAGGATATTAATAAGATATTGGAGAATGTGCTGACAAAGGTTTGGAATGCACAGTGGAATGATTGGGATGTGCGCATACCAACAATGTTATGGGCTTACAGAACTACTTGTAAAAAGCCTACTGGTTAGACACCTTTTCGGTTGGTCTATGGTGTAGAAGCTGTAATGCCTATGGAATAGATTGTGCCTAGTCTATGCATAGTGGCGTTCACCAGAATGGCAGACTGTGGAGCCTTAGAAGGAAGTCTCCACAACTAAAAAAGATCGAGGAAGATAGGTTTTTGGCTGTATTCCATCAATAAGTTGAAAAGGGACGTGAAAAATCTTGGCACGATCGGCACATCAAATTGTGCACCTTCAAGATAAATGATTTAGTTTTATTATATGACAGTAAGTTTAATAAGTTTCTAGGAAAATTTCAGAGGCACTGGCTGGGAGCATATGTTATCAAAGAGATTACAGATGGTGGAGTAGTTCAGCTCGCGAATTTGAATGGAGATCCATTTCTAGGAAGGGTAAATGGAAGTTGATTGAAGCACAGTCTTAGCAATCGAGGTAGTTGCAAGGAGGCATGGGACTCTAAACTACCCTGCCCGATTGGAAGAGCTGCATGACAGGGGATGCCTGAAAATGAATGATGTCACAATAGTAGAAGAAGCCTGAAAGGAGCTGCACTATAGGGGGAGAGACCACACAACATAACCAGAAAGTAACTGTTAAAGTCACCATTCATGATTTGACTGCTAGAAGATGGTTAAGAGGAGTGGGGGGGTGACATTTAAGGCATTTAAGGCATTTAAGGCTAAAGTTAAGAGTGAAATCTTTGGAAATCTGTGGCCAACCTAGCATTTATGGACGAATTTTGGGGGGAATAGTCGAATTTTAATTTGGATTCACCTATAAATTATGCATGGTTGTCTAGAGAAAGAAAATTTGCCTTTTTAGAATTTTAGTGTACAGCTGTTGATTGTTTATGAATCCTTAGGTTTACACTGATTTAGTCAATAGCTCTATATTTGACAAGTTACCCAAGGAAACCTAGCATTTTATTCTTAGCATGATTTCTAGGCTAGGAGAAACTTATAGTACTAGAGGGGTTGTCACCTCTCAAGGAGATGCTCCAAAGGTGATGAGCATGGAGACTCCCACTGCAATACCTTTGACGCTGTGGTCACCTAGGCCAAAAATGATGTCAGTGAAGGAAGTCCCCAAACCTAAGAGAGAAAAGAAAATGAATCCCATGTCGATGCACGAGTCACTGAGGAAGCATGCAACCACCCAGGCTCAGAAGAAAGACAAACCAAGCAAGAAAGAGAAGGGGAAAGTGGTGGAATCGAAGGTTAAAGACGGCACAAAGGACATACACACCGAGGGGGTGGATCTAATATCCAAGTTTTTGGATTACATCCCTCCATGCAAGGGGAAAGTGAAGGTCCTTAAGGACCTAGATGTAGGAAAATTCATCGTCAATACACCCTTGTTATTGGAGAACCTCACTTTTGAAGGTCCGCGCTTGGCGTGGATCCCACATTTGATGTTGGAGGACTAGGATCTGGTGGACCATGAGTGGTTCCACCACCTTGCTACAAACACCTATATGAAGAGGGTCTTTTACAAAGAATATGGTGGCATTGCATTGGAGCTTGTGGAGTGGATTTACAGAGTGAAGTAGTCAGGGTTATTGAACCTATTGTGTGTGCCCCACTACCATCACTCCAATATCAGCTTGATTTTCATTAAGCAGATGTTGTTCATGGTGCATGACATATGATTGTGGCTGAGCACACCAATCCCTATTACTGATATGTTGATTCATCGGATCACGTTGTTGCTACACTCAGGATTGAATCCAACCGCGGTTTTTGGCGGAAAGACAAGTGAGCGCAATCTCTTGGAGATGATGAAGGACAAGTTTAAGCTTGTAAAGGAGCCATGAGGGTACTCTATTAACCCAATCACTAACCCTGTAGTAAAGGTTTTCATGTAGATCCTTGCTGGCAAGGTTATGTGAAAATGCCATGCAAATGGCGTTCCGACGCCAATAATCTCCTTGGCTGCACAATGCGTGGAGGGCATGTAATTCAACTGGGGGCACTAACTTTGTAGTGAGTTCCTCACAAACTGCTAAGTGGTGCAGGATGAGATTAAAGCATTCCACTATTGGTGATTGTTGCTCTCGATTGTGCCTATTTCTTTGGATCTACCGGAGGACAACCAGTTTCCTCCCGTGGAGAAATATTTGCCAGTGACTGCAAAGTTTGCATTTCTATGGGCCACAAAATATGTTGCATGGGTCATAGAGACCAAAGTGTTTTGGGTGTTGATGGAGGTGAGAATTCACATGGCCATCAACCAAAAGCTATGGTTGTCACCAATTGTGTTTGAACAACTTTCAAGGTACATAGAGTTCAAAGACGAATTCCTTGTTACAGATGACGTTATTGAGGAGGTAATCAAGCACCGGCTGACATATTAAAAGTCCCCATTCTGTCTTTCCATATGCACTATCAGGTCCGCGGAAAAGAAGATGAAGGAAGTGACCAAGGAGAAGGTTCAATAGTTGGCTGAGAAACAGAAAAAAGAGGCCAAGGAGAAGGGGTGGTTGGAAGTAGAGCACACTGCGAAGCAACAGGCTAAGTAGGAGGAGCACGACTCCAAGCACAGTGGTAAGTATCCTTTGCCCCAAACAGAGGAGGAGGAGTAGTCAAAATAGGGTGGTGGTGGTCAGGAGAACCAAGAGAAAACTCTCTTATGGGTGAAAAGATACACAGAACAAGGAAAGGAAGGGTCGTAGAAGAAATTGAAAGCCACAGAGGGTCACTGGATTCTATTACTCTGACATACGATGACCTAGATGAGATAGGAAACAGGGTGCAGGATACCACGATGGAACTACTGCAAAAGTTTGAACAAGAACAACAATAGACACTAAGCACCATCTAGAAGGATCTGCATTAGCTGTAGATTCAGACAACTAAAATCCAGTTAGGTGCACGTTAGAGTAGTGGTGCATTAAACATTTTGGCAGTAGGGACCACTTAGGTAGTTGGTATGGTTCGATCACTAGACCATTGGGTAGTCACACTACCATATGGATCTTTGAGTGTGGAGGCAGACGATGACAAGGCCATAGTGAGTTCTTTGAAGAAAATCAGCCTAAAACTGGCCATGCTCCCCAATGAGTACCTGCACACGCTACAGGCAGGGGTGCTAGCAGATTTCAGAGCTCAGATAAGTGCGCACTCAGCCTCATAAATGATTTTCAAGTGAACAACAAATATATGTTCACTAAGAAGTCTAAGCGAATGGAGGCACAAAAGAAAATTAAGGCGCAAAACACCCATCTTGCGGTCGTGGTGGCAGAAGCCTACCAAACAATCCCTAAACTATATGTACCAGAGGAAGCATCGTTGGAGGAAAAGATCAGAAAGCTCGCTGCAAGTGTGCGTGATGCTAAGAAGGAAGTGGTCAGAGTTCAGTTTGAGCTGAACTTGAAGATAATAGAATTGGATTTGAAGTGATAGCCTTCAACTCCGCTAGGGGTCAGGGAACAACGTGAAGCTGTTGTGAAGTATGGAGTCATGATAGTGGATGCCACAATGGTAGACTGAATCGACCTTTTTGAGCAGACAATGGAGGTATTCATGGATCTACAGGAAGATACTAGCCTGCATCTCTTGAATAAATAAGTGCATGATCTCAACTCACAGTATGATGAAGTGAGGGAAATGACGCACAACATTGCTACCACACAACGTCTTGCTAAGCTGCAAGAGGCGAAGTAGTTTCTTACACAGGTGGCAGCAACACAGAAAAAAGAGGTATTCATCAAGGCCATATTAGGACCTTGGTTTGATGAGGCCTACGTAATCTTCACCAACATTTAGGAGAAATTGGTGAACCTTCAAAGTACGCAGCAGAAAATCCAGTAGGATAGTGCAGGCCGGCCACAGAGCAACTAGTGGAACAGATGAAATAGGTAGCGATACAGAGCACAACTAAGGTTGCAGTGGCACAAGTGGAGCTGGGGGATCTTCATAGTAAGATATTCACACTAGAAGAGTGAATCGATGGTGAGTCACAGTCTTTGTGTTGGGGGCCTATTGGGATGGGGTTCCCTAGGGTCAATTTTTCAGAAAAAGCACAAGTTTTGTTGTATAAAGATGTAAAGTCTCTGCAAGTTGCAGTTGGAGAGCACGTAGATAATTTAAGAGTCATAAAGGGTTTTACCCTTCTTTTATGTAAGTTGAGTCAGCTTTTGAAGATCTACCCATGGTCTACGGACCATGGGATTGTATAAATAAGTGTGTATTAGGATGTCTAAGGAGAAGAAAGAAGAGATGAAGTTTGGTCTATGGGAGAAGTATAAGATGTTAGAAGAGAAAAGTAGGAAGAAATAACTTGCAGGTATGTGCATAGAGGTCTAGAGTAGAGTCCATAGCTGAGTGCGTAGACTCCTGCAACTGGGTTTGCAGGGAAGTCTTGAGTCTGTAAGCAGAACTGAGTATTAATAAAGAATATTGTTGTAGAAATACTTGTGTTTATATTTTTACGTTTTTTATATGAATGTGCCTTATGTTATAATGGGTTTATGAAATAATGATGTATTTTAGGAGCACCAGTATTGCAGCAAGGATGCTGCAACTCCTAGGCTACCAACTTTACTTATCAACTTGGGGTTCATACAAACTTGGAGGTGATGGTGTTATATGCACAAGTAAGAGTGAGGGTCCTGCGTGTTGTCACTGTTCATCCGGCGAGAGGCCCCATGGGTTCCAAGCTAGACTTCTATATAGTTAGAAGAAGCTTGATTCTTTGATGGAAGGAGAGCAAATCTATTCTAAGAGAGCTACACTACTACGGTAATGAAGAAAACAACATCTAATGCTAAATCACACCATATCATAATTAACCATTTAAATAGCTATGCTAAGAAAAATTGCTAAATCATCACTAAACAAATGGTGCTATCTAAGCTACAGAAGTAAAGAGAATCAAACCATACTAATGTGTAAGCAAGAAAACTAAACGAAATCTATTTTCACTTTTTTTGTTTTTTTAGGAAAAATCAAGTATGCAAACTGATTGTTCTTGTGGATGTGACAAGTGGATGGAAGGTGATTATGGATGGATAAAAGGCTTATGGAGTGGTTGGATGATGTGGTAGGGTCATAAAAGGCTTTTTGTGACTTCCTACAGGTTCCCCATCAATTTGGCCTCAAAATAGGTTGTTTCAGAAAAACCTATAGGATGTAGTAGAAACCTACAGGATGATCCTATAGGAATTATAGGAAACCTATAGGATACGACCAAGAGCTAATTGTGAAGTGTTGGGAAGCTTGGAAAAGGTGTGTGATGAGTGGGATGGGGTATTATAAGGTCTAGGAACACTCAAAAGTCAATATCCAAGATCAGAGATGGCTAGATTCGCTAAATGTAACTAGGGGAATTTTAAGGAAAAAATGACAAAAAACTAGTGAGAGTGATGGTGGAACAAGATATGGCTAGGGTGGATGAACTGGAAGGTGGCTACTGGTGATGAAGTCTGGGTCTCCTCGTGAGGTACCTGCTATGCTTAAAACATGTGTGTTTTCCAAGAACTATGCAACAAGATACATTTTCATAAACTAGAAAATATGAATCAATGGCCTATATTGCATGAAGAGAGTGTTGAAGGGAATTAAAGCACGAGTGAGATCTTATTACAGAACTGGAGTAATGGAAAAAGATGACAATGAAATGAAACAAATGCTGAATCAAGACAACAAACTCCAAATATCATGGAAGAACTAGAAATCTGTGTTTTTGGGGCTACTGAAGGGTTTCTTCCTCAAGTCATGGTCCCAGAGGGAGGAAGTGAGGCCGAGACACCTACTGACAACCTTATGGTGATCCTCTTTCTCCTTGCTTACCTGTTAATTGAAAAAAAGGCACAAATGGAAGCAAATTAAGATACAACCAATCTAATCTAAACTGCTATAATGGAAATGCAACTACTTAAGAAAATGAAGAATTAAACTATGAATCTATGCTAGCATACATGTACAATAAAAAGGATCCTTGGTTGTTAGTGTTGGGCCCTAACCCAAGAGCTTCAGCCCTCTGAGTTAACTTATTTCTAGATTAGAACAAAACTCATTGTTATTATCAAAATAGTGGATTACATATAAAACTGTTACAAGTCTTGCAACTCAAAAATAGAGTAGAGTTTTACAATAAAAAATCTGAATCCTACTGAGGTCCTAGGCCTCTCTACTTATACATATGAAGTCTCCAACGAATTCCTTAAAATTAGGGAGGCTTGGCTCCCAATATCAAGATAAACTAGTGCTTTTTCTATCACTTGCTCGACTGCCTTCTAGTCCTCATGATTTGGCTGTTTTCACTTCGAGCTAATGGAGGAATATTCAAATGGAAGGGTAGCAAATGATGAGGAGTTTCCTCCTATAATTCCTCTCCCTTGTCTCATTTAAGTTTTTACCAAGGTATTTTCCAAAATTCCTTGCTTTTATCCTTTAATCCTGCATTAAATGCACATTAGACCACAAAGACAAATATCCAACTCTAACTCATCTCATAAACAAAATATAATCAAAAGTATGCAATAAGTTATGAGAATAGTTGGTTTGACTAAGGTAGGAGGTGAATTAAGGCCCATATAGTTACCCAATGATGAGGCTCATCATCACCCCCCTACTGAAAGTGTTGCTCATCCTCTGTGCAACTTAGTCAATATCCATGTCCTTCATGGCTCTGGTAGCCTCTCTGACATCCCATGCTTCTACTATGGTCTCTTCTTCTTGTTCATAGAAGCCTTCTTTCTTTTCTACTTCTTCCCACAACCTCTTTTCTTCTTCTTCTTTTATCCCTTCTAGCATCCCTAGGAGTAGTGGTGGACTGAGTTTTAGGCCTATCGAGTTGACCTTCAACCTTTGAATTGATTGCTTATACATAGGTGTCTTGTTGAGTGGCTCTCTCGACCTTTGAGGGGAGTGATATTCTATGATCTTCAAGTTGTGTGGCAGTGTGTTCCATCTCCTTAGGCAGGCATGTATACTACCATCTCCTAACAACCTAAACATATCCTCAAAATGTGAAATTGCTTCTCTTGGGCAGCAAGATACCTAAGTGCCAGCTAAGGATCATTTGTAATCAAATTATGGGTGTTGATTATGGCTATAGGATTTGATTATTCAACTTTGATGAAAAGAGGTTCATTTTTCTCTCTGGCCAATATTATTTTCATCTCTACAACCCTTGACTCCTCATGCATGATGTTAAGGCCATTAATTGTAAATATACTAGCTTGGTATTAGGATCCCAAAGATTCATGTTTGTGAGGGCCATGTTGTGCATATAAAACTTAGCCATTTTGGCTTTATCCTCTAGTGTACTTTGATCACAAAGATCAATAAACTTCCTATAGTCCTGGAGTGGCATTTTTCCCCTTTGTGTTAGTGTTTTAATCTAAAACTGCAGCCATTGTTCTTTGAGATGAAGAGCATAGGATTTAGTTGGAATCCTACACTAGATGGCCTCTAAGGAGAGGCTAGCCATACATGCTAGTTGGTTCTCTCTTTCCTACAACTGTCCCCTCAGCCATGCATTTTCTCTCTCAAGTTGACTTCTCATGATCGCTTCTCTATCCCTTAATCCACTTAGCTCTTTGCCCATTATTTGAGTTTCTCTTCCATGTGCCTAATGCCTTCCACCCTTTTTGACTTGGCAATTTGAATCCATCGATGGGTTCTAGCCCTCTCCTTCTCAAGTTCAAAAAACAATGGGATGGCAAATTTTTGAGCTATTACCCTACCTCCTTCAATAAACTGGTAATAGGAGTCTAGGTTAGGTTGGGGGCTTGGTTCCTTTGTCTCAGGGTCCTCTTGTTTTGTTTCTTGCTTCTCGCCTACCTTTCTTTACAATTTCTATGCTTCCTATAGTTTTTTAGATTATCCTATAAGACAGTTTTTTCTTCCTATATGTTTTGCTGTGGATCCTATAAGATGGCCTTACCCTTTGAGGAAGTTGATCTAGTACTATGCCTCCTTATATAGGTGATTGGTGACTTGGGGGAAGGTATTTTGTCTCTTTGTGTAGGGGAATATTCAATCTCAATAGGAATTTTTGTTGATATTTGTGGCTTCCCTTGTTTGATTCTTGTGCTCTTCCTTGTTCTGAAATATAATGGGGTTTGCCTCCTTCTTTTACCTTTTTTCCTGACTGGGGTGCTGAGAGAAGTGAGGGAAGTTGTTGCCTCTCTCTCAATGGCTTGTGGGGACACCCTAGGTGAATCTTCCTTGTGTTCTTTCCCCTTTGTTTCAATGCCTTCTTCCTCTCTATTTTTCCTTTCTTCTTCCTCATGTGGTCCTTCCTCATCTTCATCAGTTTCTGGCTTAATTTCATCCTATGTTTCACCATCATTCTTCTTCTCTTCTTCATCTTCTTCTTCTGCTTCATCATGTTTCTCTATGTCATCTTCTTCTTCATCCATATCATCCTTATCTAGCTCTGTATCTTCCTCTTCCTATTTTACCTCCTCCTCACTAACAGAAGGACTAACATCATAAGTGAGGATTTTGATGTCATCCTCTACTGGCAAGTCTCTGAAGACTGACCATGTTATAGGGATTCTTAGGTTTTGGAAGGCACCCTCAATGAGGATCCTAATCAACCCATGGTGAACCAATTTTTGGGAATTCCCTTCCTTCAATTTGTTGCTGGAGTCTATGAGTGATTTCATCAAGAAATAGGGTATGCTGAGTCTTTGGTGAACTAGTGTTTCTACCCCAAATATTAATTCTTCAAGGATCCTGAAATGATAGCCATAAAAAACACTATACCCACCCTCACATGAGATATATTTGATGAGTTGGTAGCCTACCTCAGTCCATGAGTATGGCAGATTGTCCCTTCTTACTCCATTTTTATCCTCTCTAGGTTCTTCACCTTTTAAAAAGAATTTCCTTTTTGCCACCTGACTGTCTCCTTTGTCTTCCTTTCTCCGTGGAATTCCTATGGGAAGTGTGGTGACCCTATTGATGAGCTCTGGGGTGATATCTATAGTGAGGCCTTTAACTAAAATAGTGGCATGGATTTTGTTGTGTGGGGTGAGGGAGTGAGCAAATTCTTAAGCCACCTCATCATCATACCCTGTGAATTTTTCGAAAAACCCCATCCAGTTGTCTCTTGTAAATATTTCAAGAACCTAGGGGTGTTGTTGTATCCTCATAGTGTTTGTGGGCTCTCTCCTATTAAACCCTCTTGTCATCTTGCTTGTGAGCCTTAAGGAGAAAATGAGGGGGTTGACACAAATATTTTAATTCACAAGGAAAACAGAGTTGATTGTGTTTGTAATTCACCCCTCATAGTTGCTAAATTCATTATATTTTAGAGTATTTCTGGTAGATTTGCTTGTAAATGGGGATGGAATTTTGGAGCCTACCTCTTTAGAATGGTGGTAGTGGAAAATTCTCGTGATATCCAATCTTTAACTCTTCTCTACCTATCCTGTAGACTGCCTCTATGTATCGTGTAGATTGTATCCTGTAGACTGCATCCTGTAGGAATTCTTGTGCATAACGATGGATCCTTGCTTCTAGTGGGTGGCCAGAGTTATGAGAGCGAATTGAGTGAGGGAGTTTCGACGAGGTGGAATGCACTAATGCATGCAAACGATGTTTTATTTCTCTTTATGGTGTTTCGGGGTGAGGTGGTGTGCTGACAGCATAGGTACATTGCCATTTTTGGACCAATGGTCCCCACTACCACCTCATCATTTCCCACTCCTCGTAATCAGCTCCCACCTCGTAGATCCGTGGTTTAACCACTTATTGTCCTACTCGTCCTCTGTCTTTGAGTTGTCTACAACCATGTGTGAGAGGACACCTGGTTTTGCATGTTCTGACTGAATGAAGGTGGCCAAGTTTACTAGCCACTTTTTTACTTATAAACCAACTATTTTGTAACCCTTACAATTTTTTATTAAATGATGCACATGAGTGATTGAGTGGGATACTTAACTGTGGTTTCGATGCCTGCTACAATTGTCGAACATCCCAAGTGTTGCATTGTTTATTTGTTGCTTGTCATTCTCCTTCCTTCTCTTGTTGTCTGTTAATGGTTTCTTCGATTTTGTAGGTATCTGTGACAGAAGATTTGATGTTGCTGCTATTGTGGAGCTCCTGGATCATCCTAGTGAAGACTTGTAGCTGGTGATTAACATTCTGTGTGATAGGTTGCTACAGGATTTCCTACAGGATGTCCTGTAGCTGCTTCTCCCTCAGAATTCTTTAATCATGTTGCTTACTAGGGTTGTGAGGATCCTGCAATTAATGGACAAAGGGAGTAGGATTGTGTGTAGAGCAAAGGACACTAAGTTAATTCTCTTACTCCTCTTTGTTTTTTTTCCTTGTTTCCTATGTATGGCATAAACTGTTGAAACTGATCTTTTTTTGTTTTGAATGGTGAGTTCAAGGATGATGATGGTGGATGAGGTGAGGTGTTTTATCATGCCTAGGATGAATTTTAGGGTCCCAACAAATCTACCATGTACCCTCGGATTGCTTCCTATAGGTTTTCTGAACCACTGTAATTCATATAGGATCATCCTGTAGGTTTTCAGGTGATCCTGTAGGAATACAGGGGATCTTGTAGAAAATATAGTCTTCAAACAAGTCAAATAAATGGAGTGGAAAAATGATAGAAATGATTAAGGGATGCATGGTGAGCAGTGGGGGAGATGAATATGTGTGAGGCAAGGTCCCCTTTGGATCCTCTTTTTTCTCCTTGACTGTCTTCTTGCCCACTTGCAAATAACAATTATATCTTTTTTCTCTCTCTCTCTCTCTTTTTTTTTTTTTTTGAAAAACAACTAGGCTGCCTCAGAGAGATTTTCACCCTATTTGTTTGCCTTAGGCACCTCAAGGAAGGTTTTCACCCAGGGATCTTCTTATTCTTTTCTATTTTTTTCATCATTGGGCCACATCACAAGGTTTTCAATCCAAATATGGGACTCAGGCACCTCATGGAGGTTTTCACCTGAGTTCTTATTCCTTTTTCTTTTTCAGTGACTTGATGAGGGAGGAGTTGGAACTTTCTCCACCATCATCAATGTTTTATTGATATTGTCAATGAACTGTTGTTTTGATAAAGGTCTCTTGTACATTTTCAATTGGTGCCCATTAACAAGCAATGGAATGGCTTCTTCATCTATAGTTCTGATTTGCATTGAGCTATTATCATGGAATACTTCCACAAAATAAGGTCTAAGCCATCTTGTCCTTAGCTTGCCCTTGAAGTCTTTATACCTAGTATCATATAACAAATCCCAATCGCCCTCCTGCACTTGCTTCTCCTTAATATGTTTATCATATTTAGATTAATTTTGTAGAAATAAAATAATGGCAGAAAATTGAAGGAAAGAAATAGAAGAAAAGAAAGAAGTAATCACATTCTACTCAAACACCTCCCTGGAAACGATGCCAAAAAGTGAGGAGCACCAATATTACAGCAAGAATGTTGCAACTCCTGGGCTACCAGCTTTACTTATCAACCCAGGGTCCGTACAAACTTGGAGGTGACGGTGATATATGGACAAGTAAAAGTGAAGGTCTGACTTGTTGTCACTATTCGTTCGGTGAGAGGCCCTAGGGGTTCCAAGCCAGATTTCTATAGAGCTAGAAGAAGTTTTATTCTTTGATAGAATAAGAGAAAATCTATTCTAAGAGAGCTACATTACTGCAGTAATGAAGAAAACAACATGTAATGCTAAATCACACCATATCCTAATTAACCATTTAAACAACTGTGCTAAGAAGAATTGCTAAATCATCAATAACCTAATGCTTCTATATAAGCTACATAAGTAAAGAGAATGAAACCAAACTAATGTGTAAGCAAGAAAACTAAACTAAACCTATTTTCACATTTTTTTTTAAAGGAAAAATCAAGTATGCAAATTGATTGTTCTTGTGGATGTGATAGGTGGATGGAAGGTGATTGGGGATGGCTAAAACGATTATGGAGTTTTTGGATGGTGTGGAAGGGTCCTAAGATGCCTTTTGTGACTTCCTAGAGGTTCCCCATCAATTCGGCCTCAAAACATGTTGTTTTAGGAAAAGCTACAGGATGTACTAGAAACCTACAGGATGATCCTGTAGGAATTATAGGAAACCTACAAGATACAACTGAGAGCTAATTGCAAGGTGTTGGAAATATTGGAAAAGGTGTGTGATGAGTGGGATGGGGTGTTAGAAGGTCTAGGAACACTCAAGAGTCAATATCCAAGATCAGAGATGGCTAGATTCGCTCAATGTATCTAGGAGAATTTTAATGAAAAAATGATAAAAAACTAGTGAGGGTGATGGTGGAACAAGAGATGGACAGGGTGGACGAAGTGGAAGGTGGCTACCTGTAATGAAGTCTGGGTCTCCTCCTAAAGTACCTGCTGTGCTTAAAACATGTGTGTTTTCCAAGAAGTATGCAACAAGATACATTTTCATAAACTAGAGAAGCATGAATCAATGGCCTATATTATGCATGAAGAGAGTGCTGAATGGAATAAAAGCATGAGTGAGATCTTATTGTAGAAATGGAGTAATTGAAAAATATGACAATGAAATGAACCAAATGCTAAATCAAGGCAACAAACTCCAAAGCTCATGCAAGAACTAGAAATCTGTGTTTTTGGGGTTGCTGAAGGGTTTCTTCATCAAGTCATGGTCCCAGAGAGAGGAAGTGAGGCCAAGACGCCTACTAAGAACCTTATGGTGATCCTTTCTCTCCTTGCTAACCTGCTAATTGAAAAAAAAGTAGAAATTGAGGTAACCTGCTAATCTACACTGCTGTAATGGAAATGTAGCTACTTAAGAAAATGAACAATTAAACTATGAATTTATGCTAGCATACATGTACAATAAAGAGCAGCCTTGGCTGCTAGTGTTGGGTCCTAACCAAAGAGATTCATCCCTTCGAGTTAACTTAGTGCTGGCTCAAAACAAAACTCATTCTTATTATCAAAGCAATGGATTACATCAAAAATTGTCACAAGTCTTGCAACTCGAAGATAAAATAGAGTTTTACAATAAAAAATCTGAATCCTACTGAAGTCCTAGGCCTCTCTACTTATACATCTAAAGTCTCCAACGCCTTCCTTAAAATTAGGGAAGCTTAACTCCCAAACTCAAGATAAACTGGTGCTTTGTCTTTCACTTGCTCGGCTACCTTCTAGTCCTCATGATTTGGCTATTTGCACTTCGAGCTGATGGAGGAATATTTGAATGGAGGGGTAGTAAATGAGGAGGATTTTCCTCCTATAATTCCTCTTCCTTGACCCATTCGAGTTTTGACCAAGGTATTTTCCAAAATTCCTTTCTTTTATACTTTAATTCTGCACTAAATGCACATTAGACCACAAAGCAAAATACCCAACTCTAACTCATCTCATAAACAAAATGTATTCAAAATTATGCAATAAGTTATGAGAGTAGTCGGTTTGACTAAGCTAGGAGGTCAATTACGGCCCATATAGTTATCCAATGATGAGGCTCATCAGTATTTATGCATGAATTTACACGACTTATACTGTTATATGAACGCAATTACAATTAACTCTTTATGTGAAGATTATCTTGTTGTATGTTGAAGTTATCGATCACTTAAGTTGATCTAAGTAATTACTAGGCTATAAGTAATCTTTGATGTGTGTAAGTAGTTGATTTTCTGATTAAGGGTCCACGAAAGATAGTCACAAACATTCACGAAGGTTTAGAGGTTGATTAAAGGGAGTTATATCGATAAGCCATAAAGGATTATCGATCTACACGAAGGAAAACTTAGGGCATAAAACGATATCACACTCATCTCTGGGTGCGAAAAATTGGTTCCAGCATCCCCCCATACTGCTTCAGGTGATACTTCAGTGTGCACTCTGCTGATTGATGCTGAAAGGGCCATTAGTTTATGGGTTATCTTGGCGCACTAACTTTGAGCCTGACTCAGGACCCACTAAGCCAACAAAATTCCTTAACTCTTTCTGAATCAAAGGATCAATAGTCATGTGAAATTTTTGCAACTTCTGTTGCAAAGGCTTGGTCCCTTCTTTAATCATAAAAATGTGTTGGATTATTTGTGTGTCATAAGTTTTGAGGTCATCATAAATCCATGCAAACAATTCTTGGTATTGCTTAAAAAGGCGGATAAAGGCTTGCTTCTTTTGAGGTGTACAACAAGTATTGATATTGGAAAACTTTGGATCTTTATCTATGCCAATGTTAATCTGTTCATGTGACAAGTATTCACATTCACCAATTCCCTAAAGTGGTTTTGTAAGTCATACAAATTTTCTAATGATACCATGCCATTAGGCATGTAGTTCTATTTTCTTGATCAAGCCACATCTTGCAACACTTTTTCATGCTTGTCTTCACCAATGGATGCATCCTTGAACACATCAACATTCACCATGAAATGCAGTATCTAGTGTTTTTCATTGAAAACACGCAAGTTAGTGATATTATCAGGGAAAAATGGCTTATAAATAGTTTCAATAGAAAAATTGCCCCTAAGTGAGGAAAACCTAGCAACAACATTTGCCAATGTATCTATAGTCACATTATGTATTCTAGGAAAAAAAGTAATATTGAAATCTTGGAATTGTGAAGTTAAATGCCATACCTCATGATGATAACTTTTGAGATTAGGTGACACACAATGTATAGCATTATGAAATTGTAGTATGAAAACCTCAGACTCACCTATTTCTTTAAGAAATCCAACGTTGAGTTCAATGGCTTTTTGGAGGCCCAAGATGAGTGCTTCATATTCACCGATGTTGTTGGTGCACTCAAATTTCAAGCAGCAAGAGATCAAGTGTTTTCTATGTTGCGGGTCTACTGAAACACAACCATCTAAAGAGCCCTCCTATGCCTTTGACCCATTAAAGTATAAAACCCAAGAATTAGAAATACCAAAGAAATGTCCTACACTAGTACTACTAATATCTATTGTACATAAGTCATTTCTACCAACTGGACTAGGAAGGAGTTCCAATTGTGTATCTGGTGGGACTAGGGAAGGTTGAGCGAGATAACACCCAAGGTCAGTTTCCAAAAATAAATTCCCAAAAATTAAGTCTATGAAAAGAACAAGCTCATTATGGCCCTCGAAGGGTGTGACAATGTGTTTCATGTAACACTCTGATTCAAATTGGATTTGGTTATTCTTGCCCTTATATGGAAGCCATAAATGCAACCAATTAGTAGCATGATACCCCTGTAATTTACTAGACAAGTATCTACCATGTAATCATTGTAGTTTTTGGGGATGTCCACAATCACTATATTTATACATTGGTGAAATAGGCGATTAGATGATAATCAAAAAAGAACATTCCTCAATTCATTAATATCTCGAACAAGACACCTATCCAGCTGAATGACCCGTGTATTGATTCTATCCCATTTGGCATTGATCTTCTTGTCAATAGATAATGGTGTTACATTCATGGATGCACCATAATTGAATAAACAATTGTGGACATTGTAGATGAAAATTTCAAAAGTCAATAAAAATGGAAGGAAGAGAGTGTTGGCTTATAATGTTACAACGTTAACAACTGATTCCATGGGACCAGAAGACTTACTTGACATCTTATGAGAGGAAGAAGCATTTTTGCTTGATGAAGGTTGTGAAACGGCTTAGATAAGAAGTTCTCATTGGCCTGCTATCCTTGTAAGCTCAAAGATTGAAATATTTGTGTGAGCTTTCTTTGTATCTTCCATTACGTTGTAATCAACTATTTCATACGTAGTAGGGCTTGCCTAGGTATCTATATAAGTGACTTTGTTTGACACTATCAAAATGGTAAGCTTGATTTTTCCATTGGTGGATGATATGAAAATGGGGCACTTAGGCTTCTTGTATAACTTACAAGATCCTCTCCCACTTCCAAAGCTTTAAATATTCCCAATTCTTATTGATTAACCAATGCGAAATTGATAATATGCTTGAAAATATAGGTGTATGCTGATGTTTATTTTAAAACCATAATGTGTTGTAAATCGATTTCTTAAAATGATATATAAAACATATGATAGTGAAACAATGCAGCAAATAACAAACACATGGACAACAATCTTAATTTGGAGTTCACCCAAAACTCTTGGGCTACATCTCCTAGAGCTCTAGTCAACTCAAATAGGCTCTCTAGGATTATGGTATAAGTCCTTTTATAAGATCTACACTTAACTCCACTATTTTACACAGAAACAATGGGCTCAGACACCATCTTATCCATGGCCTTGAAGTTCTCAGGATTTCTAGCTCTGCGCTCTCACCCTGGCTCTTGGCTATGGCTCTTGCCTTTGGTTCATGGCTCTGGCTCATGGCTCTGGCTTCTCTAAGCTCTCTCTTGGCCTCTGCATGCCTTTGTGATTTGGTTTACCTACAAGCAACCCTCGACGACCTTCCAACGACCTTTTTGTAGCTCTGCTACCTATCAATCATGCTCCCAGGCTTTATCGCTCTTTCAACGCTCTACACTGCCTGCTTATGCTCGGTTTCGGCAACAAAAAAACCCTTCTATCTCTGACATTCATGGATTTTAAGCCAATCTGTGCTTGTTTGTTCATTTTCTCTTTCGAGCTTTCTAGCTTCCAGCCTCTATCCACTCAAATCTCCTTTGAGCATTAAACAATCATTGTTAAATGTCTCTTGGTACGGTGGCCACCTTTTTTGTAACAGAAGGGACCCTTGGCGTATTAGAATTCCCAAAACAGTCATTCTCTATTTACACAGAGAAATACATAGAAACACTATAAAAATCCGCCAAAATGCCTTTTTTCTGACTTGAAATATTATTAATTTCGCCCTAAATTCCATTGGGTTCGCCTTTAAATCTCTATCACAAGTCACTAGTCATGGTTTCCTTTGTATTTAGATTTATAATGAAAAACCCAAAATACTTAGGAAAACCTATAAAATTGCTCCATATTAGACTTCAAAAATTATGAAATCGGCCCTATAAACTTATCGGGTCTAGCCCTTATCGGCATCGGGGATTGCCAATCGCTATCGCAAATCGTCTTGGTCCTGTTATCAGGGACCACCGATCCCTGATCGTCGATTCAATCCTGGCCATCGATCTGATCCCACGATTCAATAGTCCAGATTGCATCGCATCACTTCGGGGAATTTTCCTTTGTATTTCGGTTTTCATGCGGAAATGCGCCAATACACAAAAACCCGACATATATCAAATGTCAAAATTTAGATTGCTGCGTGTATGAAATCCATCGGGTCTAGCATTATCCCCCTTTTTACATCACTACTAAGTGATTTTGTGATGTGATATACCGCAATCGCAAGTCATGTTGGACCGAGGCTCCATCCTTTGCCTCATGGCATCACCAATGTCAATCCACTGATATCGGCAATCGCAATATTGCTCGGCTCGGGGTCCCGCCATTAAACACAAGCCTATCTCCTACCAAATATATCAAAGATTAATGATTAGGGGTGTCTCTTCTGCCTCCGTTTAGGTCTCCGATGCGATTTGCCTCTATAAGGTGCTTTTGCCATTTTTTTTGAAGATTTTTCCTCTTTTTCCAAAGGATAAAGGGAAACTTCTCTTTGTGATAACTTTTGCATCTGAAGTATATTTTTTCCCATCCAAGTTGTAGTAGATTCAGAGTGAAAATATCTCTGAAATGGGGCTATTTCTAGGAACTTTCTTGGACTTTCATTTTCCTGTATGAGGAACACTTAGACTTAGGAGTCTATCCAAAATCCATTTTGTATTAGTGGAAGTGTTCTTTGTTGTAGAAACATTTCCAAACTTTCCCTAAGTGTTCTGAGAAGGGCTAATGAGTCGTGTGATTCTTCCTAACAAATTTTCCTTGAATATCTTCCTTGTCACCTCCTATTTAGAAACAGGACCTTGAATCCTCAACTTGTATTGACTATTTTTCCTCTGAGCTAGGGAATCATTCGATGGTGGTTCTTCAATATTTTCCTTTCCATAACTGAGCACACAACTAAAAGTGTTTACTACATGTCCAATACCCATAGTCTCTTAACCTGCAACGAGTTCTTCCTTTTCTTTTGTTTTCTCAGTCTACTCATCTAAAAGTACATTATCAATAATGTGCATAGCTAAATAATTCATGTTGTGGTTCCATTGTGGGGACATCTTTTCTAAATGATATTGTTGATGAAGAGAACAATAGTAGTCCATGCCCATGCTTTTGAAATTCAAAAAAACATTCGAGCTCTATGCAGACTCAGCTAGCTGACTACTCTTCTTGTTATTATTCGTTCTTAGGAATTTGAAGTTGGGAGGCTTGTTGCTAATAGTGGTCTTGCTTGTCCTTTTCTTTAACTCTTCCAACTCATTGGACAAAGACTTGATGGTCATGGTAAAGCTTTCAAGATCAATATCTTCTTTCTCCTTGGCGTTTCTTGAAGAGTCCTGAGACCTTTTACAAGCCTCGTGTCTTTAATTGATTCATCGTCAACAATTACTCTAATAGAACACATGTACTTTTCAACTACAATGGCTTCTTCGCAAATCCACGCCAAAGGTTCTTTCACAACCCTCTTTACAAATTTTGAAATGCTTGCTGGAAAGGTAGAAGTGTTGTAGTCAATAGTGATTAAATCATGTAGCTGCATATTCGGCGGTGTTACACAACATTTTGTCACTCTCGCTGTACTTCCCGTTCCTCGATCTTGTAGGACTGATATAGTGACCCTCATGTGTTTCCCTATGATGAAGAACATGTCCTTACATCCCTCTTCAGCTGTAAAACATTCCCCTCTTACATCATTTCCCAAGAATATTCCTTCAAACTCAGTTTTCAAGACTGGCGCTAGCACTTAGTTTCTTCCCTGCACTGATTTGGAGAGTCTAACACTAGGCCTAGTGCCGAACGGTGTTGGTAAGTCATTCATGACCCGCGCTGACCCTCTTTTGGCAAGTTTTTAAAAACGGAGTCGAAGCTTCTAGGTCTAGAAGCTTCGTGAATGGAATTCTGGTAAATGGTTGAGAAAATAGAGCCGAGAGAGACTATTTCGGCTCCTTTCCCTTATTAAAATGGAACAAACCAAAAGGGATAATGCCTTTCCCGTCATAAGAGGATCCATTTCCCCTCTATCAAAGCTATATAAACTCTTCATTTTCCAACCTCAACTAGCTAATGAAACGGCTGGAATAATCTGCAAATATTGATAGCCATCTTGAGAACCTTAGTCTTCTAGTTTCTGTTTGTGAAGGGAGAATAAGCTTGTAGCATTTGGTTAGGAGAAAAAAGGAAGAAGCTTTTAACTTCCATTGTTTTTAGGGTGAATAATGAGATGCTAATAGTGGTGTTTGAACCCAGACATGTCGAAGGAAACCTGCAACACTAAGGTGAAGGTTGTACTTTACTTTTTGTCTTATCAATAATACAATTTTTTATTTTGTTTCCTATATAAATTTCATATGTTAGCTGGTAGCTTGAGATTCCTTACCCTCTTAAGTATATTGAATATTTTGTATGCTATGATGTGTGCTTTGGTTTCTTGTCTCATTTCTTCAGGTACTTATTTGACACTAAGGAGTTGATTGCTGGAGAAAAGGCACAAGGACTTCATCAGACAAGGATTAGTGATACAAGAGATGGGATCTTAGAAATCCTCAATATAAGGGAACTTATATTAGATTGTCTTGTTTGCAGCTAGACCCTCTCCCCTGGGCTAGAGGGATTGTCTCTATATGTAGAGAGAATCTTCCTACTCCACAAATTGGTGACCATACTGGGCATCCATCCCTCTCTTTGGATTGTTTTTCATTTCATGATTTGTGACAACTTTTCTTATTTGACAGAATGGTTCACAAATTATTCATTAGAAAATTTTTTAGGGACATAGCTATGGGTGGATGTGTTACTAAGGAGCAAGCCATTGCTCGTGCCCAACATTTAGACCTTGTCTACTTGCAATCTTGCACATTGTATGAGATGTTACCCAATGCTCGAAGACCATCATCTGATCTGACAACATTGCAGTCTATGGCTACACCACCTATTGATGGAGTGATTGGTTCCATGTCTCAGGCCCCCATGAGATCTTCTTCCAAGTAGAAAACAATCTCGAACACTCGTTCCATTGATCCCTCCCGAAATTAACCTGGTCCTTGTAAAACCTAGGAGGTTCAAGCTATTTAGTATACCACAATGGAAAAAACCTCTAAAGGTAAAGAGAAGGGCAAATGAAAGGCAAAAGCTGATGCACCGAAACAGGGACCTCCTAAGTCATCTGTTGGTGATGTTTCTCAAAGAAAGTGGAAGTATCCGTGCCTCATCTGTGAGGAGGATCATTACACTAATGATTGTTCTTGAAGATTTGATGTTAGTCTCTTGCTTAAAGGGAATTGAGTTGTCTTAAAATAACCCTTTCCATCCTTGTAGACCCAAATGGTAGACTAGCCTCAGTCTTCTACTCCCTCAGGTTCCCAAGTGTTTATAATGAACATGCCTATAAATTTGGCTACCATATCTAAAGATTGTCAAACCCTGATGGCAGGGGAATAGAAAGAAAGTACCCCTTCCTCCTCTGTCCCGTTGACCTTTGGTCTTATCCATATAGAGTGGCCTAATCCGGATTCTACTGTTTGACCACCCTCTCGAGGTGTGCTGCGAAAGTCCTCATATAATCCAAATGCTCGAGCCACTGAAAACTATAAAATTGTTGAGGAATTCGCTCAAGCACCATAAGCTATGTCTGATCTCAAGGTCTTTCAAATTTGTCCCTCTTCAAAGAAAGAATTATTGTCGGCCACTGGAGGTGTTGATACATCTGATTCCAATCTTATTTTCTTTGATATGGAAAACCATGTTCCGCACTTACTTAATCAAATTTCCTTTCTCTTTCAAGTGATCATTAATGAAAAGATAATCCACAGGAGGGTCATTGATGAAGGTGCTTCTACCTGCATCATGTATGTGTCTTGTTGGAAGAAAATTGGTTCTCCTACCTTGAACCAATCACCTAACACATTGGAAGCCTTTTATGGGTACGATTCTTGACCATTCGATGTCCTCTCTAATATTTCCATTACCTTGGGAGGTAAGACAGTTAATGTCAAAGTAGAATTTGTTGATGCAAATATTAACTATAATCTCTTATTCGGGCTGATTTGGACCTATGCCATGCATGATGTAGCCTCTTCTCTGTTCCGCGTGCTTCATTTTCCTCATCAAGGGAAAATCGTCATGGTTGACTAGTTGTCTTTCTTTTTCTTCCTCGGATGGAAATGTTCCTTACGTGAAGCATACCAATGCTCCATATGAGAGTGTCGAGGTTAGAATTTTCAAAGATCCTGCCTTAATGGGTATTTTTCCTCTCCCAGCTCGACATGTTGCCTTAGTTAACATGATCTCGGTTAAGTCTGATCCTTGGGTCATTCATCCTCCTAATCAAGTTGATGCATGGGGTGATGCCATGCTGTTAAGCCTTGCCGAAATTAATTTTGTGGAGATTGTTTCGGCTTCAGCCTTAGTAGCTATTGATCACACTACTTTGGGTACATCTCTTGATGCGTATTATCAATTCCCTTGGCTTGGTTCTTAAAATTCTTCCGATCCCTTAATCAATACATTTCTACTGACGAAAGTATCATGGAAATTATGTCTCTTGAGGAAGAACCTTGGAATGATACTCATCATCGTTCCTTGTTCTTACCTGGCCAGGGAGCCATGTCTACCTATCTTGAGAAGTTCACCTCTTGTTTCTCGACCCAACCACTTCAAATGCCTATCATGACCTATGAAGTTGGGTCTAAAGGTAACATGGGTAATATTACCCAAACGATGCCTATGGATATTTTTGTTAAGCCCGGTATCATTGAAAACATTCATATTGGGGTAACTTGTTCTCTTGATGAGATCAAGCTTTATACTCATCTTTTTCAAGGGTTTTGAATCCCATTTGCCAATGACTTCATCCTATGCACCCTAGAAAAGCGACTACCATTAAGGGGGAAGTTGAAAAACTTCTTAAAGATGGATTTATTTATCCTATTCCTTTGATAGATTGGGTGTCCAATATTGTATTGGTGACTAAGAAGCAAGGCACCATTCGGGTCTGTGTTGATTACTATGACATTAATCGTGTCTGTCTGAAGGACAATTATCCCACTCCTTTTATAGACCAGATTATAGATGAATGTGCTGGGAGTGAGATTTTCTCCTTTATGGAAGGTTTCATTGGTTATAACCATATAAACATTGCATTCATTGATCAACACAAGACTGGCTTTATCTGTCTGTGGGGGACTTTTGCATATAAAAAGCTCCCTTTTGGCCTTAAGAATGTTGGGGCTACTTTCCAACGGGCGATGTCTTATGCTTTTGATGACATTAAAAATATTGTTCATCCTTATTTGGATGATATTCCTTCTCATTCACGTAAGTGTGGTGACCATCCCGATCATCTTTGACAAATGTTTCTTTCTTGTTGACACTATAGCATTCAGCTTTATCCACATAAGTGTGTCTTTTGCATTGAGTCTGGACAACTTCTCGATTTTATTGTTTCGAAGGATGGTATTCATCTTGATCCTCTCAAATTTGAGGCTATTGTTAATCTACCCCCTCCCTCTTTGTTGCATCAATTACAGAGTCTACAAGGGAAAGCGAATTTCCTTCATCACTTTGTGCCTAACTATGCTAAGATAGCTTCAGGGTTCACCCGATTACTTAAGCAAGGAACTCTGTTTCATTGGAATGAGGCTACCCAAAAGTCTTCTGATGACTTGAAAGTTGTCCTCATTAATGCTCCTTTATTCCACCCTTCGAACTATCATCGTGATTATTTCCTCTTTTCATCTATAGCTTCTAGCACTATTTCTATTGTTTTGGTACAAGACAATGACGAAGGTCATGAACATGCCATTATTACCTTATTCGCAATCTCCTCGATGCTGAGACCCATTATGCTAATGTCGAGAAGTTGGCTTTGCCTGCTGTTTAGGTTGTTCAATGCTTTCGACAGTATATTCTCCTCCACACTACAACCGTGATTTCTGATTGAAACCACATGACATATATTCTGACTCATCAGTTTCTTGGGGGTAAATATTCCAAGTGGATTTTCATCCTCTAGGAATTCTATTTGGTGTTCACTACTGCCAAATCGAAGAAATCACTTGTATTTGCTGAGTTAACTTGCTCCTTTCCCTCTAACTCTCTCCCTGCTGGTGCTGATGAGCATTTACCCAATGAGACTCTCTTTCTAATTACCACTCTCAATCCTTGGTACAGTGATATCATCGTGTATCTCCAAACTTCTACCTTCCAGTCTACATTGTCCAAGGATGATCGCCAATGCATTCGACATCAATCTCAACCTTACCACATCATTGGGGATACCTTATACCACATTGGTGTTGAATCAGTTCTTTTTCGATGTTTAACTCTCAATGAGGCTGAAAGAGTCTTATATGATTGCCATTCCATTGCATGTGGTGGTCATCTAATTGGCTATGCCACTGTTCAAAAGATTCTCTACGCTGGTTATTTCTGGCCCTCCATTTTTAAGGATTGCTTTCTTGTTGTCTACTAATGCCATCAATGCCATATTTATCACCAGAAAATGTGCACCCCACCTACTCTCCTTCACCCCATTATTACTGTTGGTCCCTTTGCCAAATGGGGTATTGATTTTATGACATGTAACCCTCATTTGGCTGAGGGGCATGGTAATATTATCATTGTCGTGGATTACTTCACCAAATGGGCTGAAGCTATTGAAAAGAGCAACAAGAAATGCTAAAAATAGAAGTGCTAAAATTAGCACTGCTATAAATATAATTTCAGGATACATTCCAATTTCAGTTAGTCCCTAAACTAAAATTGAGAATTAAAAATCGAATTTGATCTTAGCATCTATTTGTAAAGCAATTAATTAATTCATCTTGAGTTAATTGGTTGTAGAAAATCAAACATGAAGTCTATGTGAAGACATGCAATAGTTTCTCCATTGATTGAGGAAGTTATCCCTTGATTAAAGGAGATCAGGATGAGTTGTACTTTGAGTTGTAATTAGTTAGCTCAGTTAAGTGAGTAAAGTCCAGTTATTAGTTCAAATAGTTTTTTGAACTAATTGTGAGTTCAGTTAGTTAATGAATGCATGCATGTAATTGCTGCACTTCAGATAACTGAATATTCTCTCATAAATAGATCATGCATGTCAGTTCAGACAGAGACCCAGTTGAGATCAAATGATAGGACAGTGTACTATCAGTTATAGGAATATTACATGGAGGATATCTCTTGCATGCAGAAGGAATTCATTCCTTGGAGATTGTGCAGTTGCTTTAGAGGTTGATGAGTGTGTGATGAGGAAAATTCACATAGGTGGCATCATTGAACCCCAAGGAAAATTGCGCAAGGAAATATGAGGCTTGGAGGGCTAAGGGAAGGCATATCTTGTCTCTATTCAATCTGTGAGTTGTATTGTTAGATTCTACTGAGAGAAGGATAGCTTGTGAGCTAATGCTTTATGTAATCTGAACATATTTCCACTTGTATGATAATACAAAGATCAGGGTTTTTAGCTTTCCCTAGAGTATTATTCTATGCTCATGTGTGATTTCTTTCTGATTCTCAATTATATGTGTTCTATTTGATTTTTCTCAAATTCGATTAAGCTTCTGCAAGTTTGTTGTAGAAGTAGATTTTGTATTTTTCCTTAGTATATTGCATAATCTGTTGATCTACAGTGAGAAATTTCTACATGGTATCGGAGCAAAGGTGATCAAAGGGAAGAACATTATACAAAGAAGGGAGAAGTTCGAAGTTTCAAGTTTCTAATTATAGAATTCGAATTCTTATCACATCTCAAATTTCCCCAATGGCATTCAATGGTTTAAAACTCGAGTATGCTCTTGATGGTATCTCAAATTACATAGCCTGGAAGGATCGCATGGAAGTAGTATTAGAGGAAAATGGTCTAAAGGGCTTCATTGATAAAGAAGTACCCAAGCCAACAACAACTAATGCTACAGAATTGGCGGAATGGCAAAAATGTGTGGCTAATGTGAGGAGAATCTTCTTGGAGGGAGTTCAAGACCACATTGTCTCGAGCCTCCATGGGAAGGAGACACCATTTTCGATGTGGAAAACATTGAAAGATCTATATCAGGATAGTAGCGATTAGAGGAAGTTGGCACTAAAAGACAAGCTTTCGAAAACAAACTGTGAAAAGGGCAACACGATCTCTACATATTTGAACAAGCTCACCACCTATAGGGATGATTTTGGAAGTGTAGGGATCATGACAACCGATGATGACATTGTGAGTCTTGCTCTGCTCAGTCTCCCTAAGATTTGGCATAGCTACCAAGACTCGATTAATGGAAGAGAGAAACTACAAGATTGAGAATGACTTTGTTCGGATTTGATGTAGGAGGAGATAAGAAGAAGCATTAGATCTTCATCAAAACAAGATCATTAAGAAAATGTAGCTTTAGCGAGTAAGGCGGGGAAAGGGAAAGGGAAGGTGTCCCATCACAAATCTAGTTTTTTCCATGGTTGGAAGAAGTTTGACAAATTGAAAGTGCGATGCTTTCATTGTCATGAGGTGGGCCATTATGCTATGAATTGTCCATAGAAGAAATCCAAGAAGGGATCCTCAAAGGGATTAGACGGTGAGGAATTGGCCTCATAGTTCAAGTTGGATTTCTCTCTCATCGCATGCATGGTTTCATCCATGGTGGGATGTGTTTGGTACTTGGACAGTGGATCCTCTTTCCACATGTCTGGTGACAAGAATATTTTGAGTACCCTAGAGGAGAAGGATCTCCAGATGTGGATTGAGATGGGTGATGATGGAATGTAACATGTTTTAGGTGAAGGTATAGTTGTGTTTCAGAGGGAGCATGGAGCTCCTCTCACCTTGACTGATGTAAAGTACGTATCGGGTCTGAAGAAGAATCTTGTGTCTGTGGCTATGCTAGAAGATAAAGGCTATGATGTAGTCTTTATTAAAGGAAAGGTATTCCTGAGGTATATCGATACTGGACAAACCAAGAGGATTAGGATTCGAGTAAAGAATCTCTACAAGCTGGAGGTAGACGACTGTGCTGCATTGAGTTCCAAAGAAGAGGTGGTGGAAAGCCAAGATGTTGGGGAGCTATGGAATAGAATATTGGGCCACTTGCACCATGGGGCCTTGAAGATCATGTAGCATATTTCTACCAGGATTACCAAGGGAAAATTGGAGCGTACAGATACATGAAAAGGTTGTACCTTGGATAAGTATGTGAAATATTCCTTTCAGGATCAAGATAGTAGTGCTAGAGCAATCCTGGAGCGAGTTCACATAAATGTATGTGGACCATTCTATATAGCATCCACCGCTAAAAAAAGGTAGTATGTCATTTTTATTGATGATTTTCTCATAAATGTTGGATCTACTTTATGCAAAATAAGGGTCAAACCTTCTTGAGGTTTTGTGAGTTTAAAGCCTTGGCAGAGAAAGAATTTGGGAAGAAAATAAAAGCATTGCATAGAGAAAATGGTGGAGATTATGTATCCCAATAGTTTAAGGACTTCTGCACTACAGAAGGAATTAAACGAGAGTTGATGGCGCCCCATAACCCACAACAGGAAGGGGTGGCCAAAAGGATGAACAGATTGATTGTGGGAGCAACTCAGGTGATGTTGCATGACCAAACCCTACCACTTCATTTGTGGGCTGAGGAATGAAATACAACAACATACTTGTAGAACAGAAGCCCACACCATATATTGGAAATGAAGACACCTATGGAGGCCTTTTCTGGGAAGCGACCAGATGTGAGTCACTTCAGGATCTTTGGATCATCGGTTTATTGCCATGTGACCAAAGATGCCTAGAAGAAGTTATATCCAACAGTTGATTTCGGTATACTTGCGGGGTACACCGATACACCCCATAACTATTAGGTGTTCCTACCTACCAGTCAGAGGACAGTGGTATGTAAAGATCTGATGTTCGATGAGTAGAAAACCATGTGAGTATCACTTGAGAGGGAGCTCAAGTTGCATGTAAAGGAGGAATTTTTAGTTCCTAAGGAGGAGGAGCCTCAAATTTATGTGGAGCAGCCGCATGCAGAGGATCTGGGAGTGGAGACATCTACTCATTGTTGGCTTATTATGGCCTGACCTAGGTTTAGAAGTGATTCAGCCAAATAAATCCCGAAAGTACTAGCCCTTTCGACACCATCGACTGAAGTCTCACCCGAGGTAGTATGGGAGCGTGCTGGAACCAAGTTTCTGCACCCTAGGGATGTCTTGATGATGTTTAGGAAGTTTTTGAACTGAACCTGCATGCTTGCACTACTCCGCACAACTGTCTATCCTTTGCAACTTGTGCAACTACTTCCACGTAGCTTTGTAAAGAGCACGAAGAGGTGTTGTCTAGATCCCTTATCCTTATTGTGCTATTATTATAGATCTTAACTTAATTGTGTGGGCCCAATATTCTCATTAATCATTTAACATTCATAACAAGTGCACGTAATCATAAAACTGTAAAGAGATGCATAAATATAACAGAAGCATAGATGCAAAGATCTACATACAGAAGCATGATATTCCATATCAAAATTATCTTTATTAATTCTCTGGTTCAAGTACAATCCCAACTTAGCCCTACACACTTAGATGCATGGGCCCACCCACACAGCTGTGAACTTTACCAAGCCTCTGCACATTCAGCCGTAGAGCCTCTTCCTACTACTGCAACCCAAGACTTGGACTTACAGACTCAGAGCTAATTCATCATCCAAAACTTCAACTTCCCTTTACACTTAGAGCCTCTCTCTATTTATATAATCCAATGGTCCGTGAACCATGGGTAGGCCGACCCACTTTACATTACATTACATTATCTTAGGGCAGACAACCCTAGATTCTTGCGCTCCGTGCCCACATTTCATGGGGTCTTTACATTACACTTGACCAAAATTAGGGCTTCAAGCCTGAAAAGCCCACCATGGGGGGGATCTGCTACCCAACAGGTCCCCAACACAATCATCATGACTCATCCTGAGTCATTTTGCTAGTGCGACAATGTTTGCCCGAATTCCATGCAGCAGGTCTCATGCAGCTTGGGTTTCTGCAAGACACTGTACTGTCGCCTATTGTACTTGTTTCACGTGTATCTTTGAATTTTCGTGTGCTGGGTCACATTCTTGTCCAACTGTGTAAGTTCTTTCATCTGTGCTAGCTTCCCTTCGATGGTAGCTATGATTGTGAACGCTTCATCGATCCATGGATGGATGAGTGCTTTAAACAAGGCTTCCTTTTGGTGCACTACGTCTGATCGGTCCTTCAGTGCCCTTGCCTACTGTAGTCTAGCGAGTTGTTGAGTAAGAGAAACCATCTATACGTTGCACTGGACACTATCATACTCCTGCTGCAACTCACAAGCCTCTGCCTCTAGGTGATATAGGTTCGGATCTTCCTGTAGGTGCATATGTATGGTTAGTGCTTGTTCCAACATCTCGGTGCATCACTGTGTTGCCGGACCAATTTGTTCTAACCCCATCTAGATAGCACAAGTGCACTGCTCTCTAACTTCTGGGGGTGTGGAAGGTTGCGCCTTCAATAAAAAACTTTGTAATTTATAGGTTCAGCTCCAACTTAACCTTTGCCATTTCCTCCCAGACCTCATGGACTCCGGCCACCAATCTATGGACCCACTCTGCTACTGGCAGTTTTTCCGATATGGACAACTCTTGAATGCTTCTGCATGCATCCTCTATGGCCTGCTCCAAACCGCTAGCCTACGTAACCAACGCATCCTTCTGGAAGCTGCACTAGTCCATGTTGATTTTCTGCTCATTCAGGACTTAGGTCGCTCAGCCTTCCCAGGCGCAGAGTTCACCGATGACCCCATCCTGTAGCTGGTATATTCTTTTGCATGGTAGGGCAGCCAAGTTCAAGCCGATGCCTCTCATGCTACTCATCACAGCCCGATTATCCTCACTTACTGCTGCTAATGTGCCTTTAAGCAAGATGAAGGTGTTACCCATACGGTCACACAGCCACTGTTCGACCTCAATGGTTCTTGCTGCGACATACTGGGCCATTGTGGTTGTTTGGGGTTGCTATACTTGTAAACCTTGCAGCTACGCGCTGAGCTCCCCCAACAAAGTGTTCTACTCCATCCGTAATCCTTGGAGTGCACCCTTTGCAACTTCCTGGATCGTTTTGCTGATATCCAAAGGATCACCTTTCGTGAGCGTGATCAAGTTGTCAGACGTCTTTGTGACCTCCCTTTCTTTTTGGGGACATTTTCTCTGGGTCGTGCAGCTGATTGAGTTGTGTTGATGTTGTACTAGGGTCCGCACGGTCCTCCTCCTTGTCCACTTCCACAGTCTACTGCCCTGAGGACATCTCCTAGCCTTCCTCAGCCTCCCTAGCTGGTGTGGCTATGGTCTCTTCCGTCTATGCTGCTACTGCTGTATCGATTTCTTTTTACCGTGTGGCTACTTCTTGTTCCTGGCGCTTCCTGTTAGCTAGCTACAGGAGGCATAGCTTGGTGTCCTTCTTTTTTCTGTCCGAGTTGTGATCTTTTCCATTTGCGCCAAGTCTGGGGCGTGCCACTTTGGAGGCCATGACTCCATCATTGAGAAGATCACATCGTCCATTGCAATGAATGAAATCTTCACCTATTTTTGTTTTGGATCCCTGTGCACCTAGATAAACAGGTTATGCATATCTACGTTGAATTCAGTGGTACTTTGCAAGCTGTTATGAATTGTAGGCAACAATCGTGGCCTGCAGTTGATCCATGTTCAGATGCTCACCTCCACGAACACCTAGAGAACCTTTACCTCGCGAACCTTGTTCACGTCTCTTGTAGCCCAGAGTGAAGTGTACCTCACGGCTTTGAGCAGGTCACCCTTAGTAGTTGGAAACTGGCTGTCCGTCGGCAGCTCCCCTGCAACCAACAAGATGGATAAGAGCAATCACACATATTGGAAGGTCGTACCCTACTCCTAGGCCTCCCTACAATTCATCAAGGATTCGTCACATAGGAACTGCACCCATTTGAACTGGACCCCCTCTCCACATTGCTCTGCCAGCATAATCACAGACACTGGTACTTCATCAGCGCGACATTTCCTCATTAGCTTGCCAACCAACAGCTGGATGGCTATGTACATGCACTAGTCTTTAATACTTGCTATTGCGTACCCATGCTTTCTCTTTTCTAGCTTATACTTGGCCTTCATAGCTTCTGTGAGGGCCAAGTTGCTGCTTTTTCCTTCTATGGCCATTGGGTCATTTCCTTTGACTCGCAGTCGAGAAATTCGGTGAACCAGATCAGCCATGATGGGAATCGACTCCTCCAGCTAGATATACCCATCATGCACCAGGCACAACAATTACTTGATGACAAAAATGGTGATCGGCACGCGGTGGTAGTGGGGTGTCCATCGCAGATGGAGTAACCTAGCCTTCTCCACACCGCACAAACATTTCTACTTTATTAACTTCTCCAAAGCCAATTGTGGGAACTTCTCACTGTCCACGAGGTCCCAATCTTTGAACTTCATAGTAGGTACTCATACCAATGACAAACCTTCAACCTTATACCGTCAGGGAGCAGTGGGGCCTGGAGCGCACTCCTCATGGCCTCCAGATCCTTTGGTACCTTGGCCTTCCCCTTCCACGGGGGGATATAAGATGGTAACTTTGTCATGGAATGCTTTTGGGAGGCATCCTCTACCTCATTGTCTTGTGCCTCAATTTGGGCAATCAGGGCCTGCAGGTCTTCCTCCTCCTTCTTTGTTTCAATGGTGACAACTTTTCCCTTCTCTGCCATTGATAATTTTCCAAACCGTGGGTTTCTTAGGGATACACGGATTGGCCCCATCGTTTTCTTATCTTTCTGTGGCTGCAACATGCGTGGTGATTTTGGAACTTTGGCCACAGTTGCCACCTCTCTAGGCTCCTCATGGGCCATACCAGGCTCCATAGCAACTTTGGAAAATTGCACTCTTGTTCTAGTAGTTTTCATTGTGTCTACACTTGAGGATGGTAAGAGTACGTGGCACTCAATGCTCTGTACTTGCTCAATTCTCAAACAACCAAGTGTTGCCTTGGAGCTGGCCCTAGGCGTTTTATAGCATTCTCTGAATTTGAATTTGACCCTTCCCCCCACTTCTGCATCATTAATGCCTTCATGGCAGTAGATCATTTCAAATCTCATTCTTAATTCGTGTCTTAATTTTTCACCACCCACTCCTTTTTGCCTAAAATTGGACCTCTTGTCATGAACAGTGACACCAACGATCACCTCCCAACCTACCCGCACAATAATGGAGCCCCCTATGTGTGGCCGTGACCCCTGTGACATACCGACTCTGTGTGAAACCTCCATGTCATATAGCTCCCATACAAACTCTTTTATAGTCCCATGCTCTCTTTCAACTACTTGGAGTGTTGAGATTGTGCTTCCTACAGATTGTTATGTGGTCACACCACTGGTGCAAGGCTTCAATTTGCCTTTCTTAGTGAACCTTGCACCAATCAGTGCCTCGCATTCCTGTTCTTGCGGTACTCTCCCTTGTTTACTTTGTTTACTAAGGTGCGGTCGCACCCATGGTAACATGGTCATAAATCCTTCTACTGTAGTGGTATGGTTGGCTATTCCTTGTCCCCTCGTGCTTAGTTTCTCGGTGCAGCATGTGCGCGTGACTTTGGTTTCCAATTTATTTGTTTCTTCATCCAATATCAAGCTTTTCTTTCTCAACTATAGCCAATTGTCGTCGAGTTCGTGAAGTTTCAAGTTCCCTCGTCGATTGGCTTCCTGTAACTGCATAATTCCTTTACTCGGGTCCTTCCGTACTATCCCAAATGTGGGAGCTGTTTTAGGAGGATCCTTCTCTACTCTTATGGTTTCATCTCCTCTCTTTAGTGTTGGGATCACTTTTGCACTCCAGTTTTGCTTATGGCCCTATAAGCCCATGGAATCGTTGGTACGTGCAGGTCCTAGTCAGTTCGTCTCACCTAGTAAACTTTGTTCATGATTCCGCATAGCTTTTAGAATGCTCTGATGTAGAATATCTATGGTGTGCATCGCTTTTCCTATTGTCATGTTTGGTTATAATCTTCGATCCTTAGTCTAGGATGTGCTTGCACAACACATGTCTGCACCCATTGACATAGGTGGGTGTGCAAGCTGCTTCGTCCTGGCTGCTGACTCTCATTCGATGCTGGGGGTTTCCAAATCATAAGTGCATTCATCTTCTACATTCATGCTAGTTTACAATGGTCTTCTGATGTGTACTCCACCATTTTGCGGGTGTTGCGCACAGTGCCCATTCCAATGCACCGTACCGCTGCCGTTCTGTTACTGTGCTTTCAAATTTTTCTAGGAATTCTTTTACCACCGTCGCCCCATCATAGGTTGGTAGTTCCCTTGCCTATATCATCATGCAATGTAGTGATCTAATCATCATGTTGTAATTTAGCATTGTCACTTCATGCAACCTATTTTGCCAGCATTCTACTTCTTCATCTGAATCCGAAGTGTAGGAATTGTCGCATTCCCATGAGATTCTCCCATCTGCAGTCGGGTTCACCCGATCCTAGTCTCACTTCGTTATCTGGTAAATACAATTTGGCTCATCGTCAATTTCATCGTCATGCACTGGTTCAATGCAACACGCTCCCTCAGCTGGGTCTAGCGGAACTACTATGCGTAGGGACGTTTTCTCGAATATCATCTTCCACTTCTTCAGGTTAATGACTCCATTCATATCAGTGGCCCAGTCTATTCCTAGCAACGTGGGATAAGGATTGCTATCATCGACAATATCTATTACTTCACGGTCCATCTATGTGCTTATGCCTTCGGTGTCAATTTTTACCCCTTGCAACCGCTCTATGGGCAAAATCTTCTATTGGTTTGCCATTCGTAATTGAATGGGAGACTATTATAACGTGGGCCTGTCCATGCATTCCCATGTCTACTTTGGTAACACATTCACTTCCAAACCAAGGTCTAGGATTACCTGATCCATTTCATATTCGCCAATCTATGTCGTCAACCTAGTTTCCCTCCAGTGCGTAATGTATGCTTCCCCAATTTCTAGACTACGCGCGGTCCCCCTGACCCCACGCACGTGGTGATCAACTCCTGTAGTCCCTTAACTTCCTTATTGTCGCACAATAGTTTCATGCATGTCTCCAAAAATGTAGTAAGCATAGAAGGATACATCACCGACTTTGGTTGATCCTTACTACTTGAAGTAGAGGCCTCCGCGAAGCTCTTCTTAGCTTCCATAAACATCTCCTTTGCACATTCTAAATCAAGCTTAGGTTCCTTTATAGGAGCCTTGCGAACCCATGTATCTTCCTCAAGCTGCTTCCCTTTATCCTCCCCTTTGGTCGCATTGCTTCTGAGCATCATGTTCACATCTGGGTCTTCTTCACGTGGTTTAGACCTCATCATTTGGATATTTTGAGTTGGAGGAGGCTGGAGTACCCCTTTCTCGCGCATTTGTGTGATCAACGTAGGACAATCTATCATTTCATGATCAAACTGTGCATAGTATGAATAGGATATTCTCGTCAGGTTGATACAATTGCGGGCGTAGTGCCCTGGTCCTCCACAACTGTAACAAATTAACTATTTGCAGCCCCCTCTCAGCCCCATTCTTCCTCATCCTCGACCTCGCCCTTAAAATCTAGCATGTGCCATCCCCGCAACTAGGTCGTTACCTCACATTTCTGTCTGCATTCTATAAGATGGAGTCCGATCAATCATTAACTTGTAGCTATGACAAGTACGCTCGTTGTGGCCTACTGACCTGCAAAAATTACAAAACAACTGCTGGGGAGTCTCTATATACTTTTGAAACAAATGACAATTATCCATTATGTGTTTTCCTCCTATATAATAGATCGCACACCATAACATGGGTGTTTTACTTGGCCCTGCCTATGCTTCCGATCTCAACAACATTGGCCCCGCTCCTGCCAAGTAGTTCACCAATACTCGGCAGTGGTCCTTGTCATGTCCTTGCCCTTTTCATTTTATGCACCACACTTCCTCACGTGCCTCTGGCCATTGTGCCCTATTCTACTTCAAGCTCTTCATTTCTAGGTAGAGATTCTGTAGTTGCATGTGGATTTGTTGAACTCCCAACCCCGGATCTTGTATTGGTGTTTCATGCAACCTCATCACCATTTCCAACGTTTCGGCCTGGGTTGAAAGCTTCTGTTGTGACAAGGCCGTCCTCAAGTGTGGTGTCAAAGATGCCACAAACCATGCACAATGATGCACATCTGTTAGCGTCATATTAGCCTTGCGGATCATATTCTTCAACAGCTGATCCAGATCCCATGGGGTCTCACGTAGAAGCATCGTGATCTCTTCAAACTTGATGATTGATTATGTCTCTAATTTTGGCTGGCTAAATTCTCTGTTCAGTGCATTCTGGATCTCTGCTATCCCTGCATTTGGGTGGTCATTTGAGTGCTTGATATAGCATGTCAATGCACAATCCAGTGGTGTGATCACCAATGTAGCCTTCTTAATGTTGTCGTTCGTGACCCTTGCGCTTCCCACACCATTCTTACCACGAACCAGAACTGGTCTGGATCGTCATTCCCTACTCCTCTGGATACGGGTAGCTTGATCGCACTCACCATGTCAAACAACGAGGCTTGTGGAGGTGGAGAGGGTGTATATGGAGGTGAAGGAGGTTTTGGCATGGGCATAGGTGGTAACTGTGGAATGTGTTGTCTTACCAAACTGACCGCAATTCTCAGAGAGACTTGAGTGAACTCTTCCTCGCTCTCTCGCGAAGGTGAAATTAAGGGACTGTTTCCTACTTCCTTGCTACCTTTGTAGATATTTCTGCTCTGCATCATTCCAAACATTAATGTATTCACATAACCCACTCTTCACATAACAACATATCAATATAAGTATTCAAGTATTTAATGTACTTACCTCGTGGTCCCTTAAGAAAATGTCCTTTTTCTTCGTTGTATCTCACGGTCGTGTCTATCACAAACTCAGTGATAAATCCCCCTATTATCTAGTCGAGTCAATGGTGCACAACTCGCATGATCTTATCTTCTAATGCCTCTAGTATGTGCACTAATTTCGGAGTCCACACTATTGATTGGTTAAGCTTACACTTTCTTTGGCTATTGGCTAACCCCGTAATCCATCATATAGTTCAGAAGAAAAGGATGTAAGGAAGATCTTATGGATTTCTATATACACATAGTCATCTAGCCACCTTTGCTTAGATACCTGTGGAGTTCTGTTTTCCTGTGTCATGAAATCGTGAATTTTCTTGTCCAACAACTCTTCAATTTCCTTCTTTGTTGGATTCTAGTGGCACGACATCAGACATCCCTTAGGCAGATCCAAGCCCTGGCAACAAACCCATTTGTTGGCTTGTTGGGGCCTCACCCAAGTTTAGAAGTGATTCATCCAAACAAATCCCGAAACTACTAGCCCATTCAACAATAGTTTGTGGTGCGTAGACTGAGGTATCACCCAAGGTAGTATGGGAGAGTGCTGGAACTAGGTTTTCGCACCCTAGGGATGTCTTGATTACATTTAGGATGTCTGTAAAGAGCACAAAGAAGTGTTGTCTAGATCCTTTATCCTTACTATGCTATTATTATAGATCTTAACTTAATTATGTGGGCCCAATATTCTCATTAATCATTTAAAATTCATAACAAGTGCACATAATCATAAAACTGTAAAGAGATGCATAAATATAAAAATGCATAGATGCACAAATCTATGAACAAAAGCATGATATTCCAAATAAAACTTATCTTTATTAATTCTTTGATCTAAGTACAATCCCAACTCTACCATGTACACTCAGTTACAGGGGTTCGTACACATAGCTATAGACTCTACCAAGACTTTATGCACTCAGCTGCAGAACGTCTCCCTACTACTATAACCCAAGACTTGGACTTACAGACTCAGAGCTAATTCATCATCCAAAACTTTGACTTCCCTTTACACTTAGAGCCTTGCTCTATTTATACAATCCCATGGTCTGCGGACCATGGGTAGGCTGACACACTTTACATTACATTACATTATCTTAGGGTGGACAACCCTAGACTCTTGTGCTTTGCGCCCACATTTCGTGGGGTATTTACATTAGACTTGACCAAAATTCAGGTTTCAAGCCCCAAAAACCCACTATGGGGTGGATCCACTGCCCAACGCTCATGCTGAGTCTTCCAGAGTTGGGTGGAAATACTCAAGCGAAGTTGATAGGTTGATGATGGATGTGTGAGAGAATGTGGAAAAACCATCTTCTCAGTGCAGAAAAAGGAGGTCACCCGAGTGATACATTGGTTACATGGCCCTAGTTGGGCAGTTTGTAGAGTCAGAACCTTCTTAATTCGAGGAGGGAGTGCAACAACTAGTCTGGGTTGATGCCATGGTAGAGGAGTATGACTCTATCATTTGGAACAGTGTGTGGGATGTTATCGCAAGACCTTAGGACAAGTCAGTGGTTAGTTCTAGATGGCTTTACAAGGTAAATCAGGTAGCTGATGGCAGTGTTGTGAAACACAAGGCAATTTTTGTTGCCTGAGGTTTCTCGTAGGTCGAAGGGATCAACTATGATGAGACCTTTGCTCCTATAGCAAGGTACTCATCTATCAGATTAATGTTGGCACTATCAACTCAGATGGGTTGGATGTTCCATTAGATGGATGTGAAGACATCGTTCCTCAATGGGAAGATTGAGGAAGAGGTGTACGTTGAGTAGCTGGAAGGTTTTGAGACCTTCGATCGTGAGTTGCATGTGTGTCAACTCAAGAGGGATTTTTATGGGTTGAAGCAAGCACCTTGTGCTTGGTACACTAGGATCGACAGCTATTTCACTGGGTTTGGCTTCACCAAGAGTGAAGAAGACGCGAACCTTTACCACATCATGGTAGAAGGTAAGCCATTGATCATTTTTCTTTATGTGGACGATCTGATTTTGATAGGTGATGATCAGTTGATCAAATCTTGCAAGGAGGACCTTGCAAGAGAGTTCGAGATGAAAGACATGGGTCTTATGCACTACTTTCTAGGCATTGAAGTATGGCAGGAAGATGGGGAAGTGTTTGTGTCTCAAGGCAAGTATGCCAATGAGATACTCAGGTGCCTTCACATGGAGAAGTGCAAGCCCATGCAGACTCCTCTAGCTGGGAATTGGAGGAAGGAGGATGCTACTTCAGGTGAGGTAGTAGCTGCTACTGTTTATCGGCAACTTGCAAGTTCACTTATATATCTAGTGAACACATGACCAGACTTATGATTTTGCGGTAAACCAGCTGAGTCAAGCTATGGTTCAGCCTACCAAGCTATTTTGGAAGGCAACGAAGCATGTGATGAGATAGCTTAGAGGCACATCTCAGTATGGATTATGGTATAGACAGATAGAGGGAGTGAAGCTTTAGGGCTTCAAAGATGAAGATTGGGCAGGGAGTCCATCATACCGGAAGAGCACTTCTGGAGGAATATTCAACCTTGGTTCAACTGCAGTTTTCTGGTACATTAGGAAATAGAGGTTAGTTGCACTTAGCTCAATAGAGGCTGAATACATGTCTGCCAGTCAGGCAGCATGCGAGGCCATTTGGATATGGACGATTCTAGTGGGATTGTTTGCTTAGAGGATAGATCCAACTTTGATCTACTACGATAATCAGAGTTGTATGAAACTATCTGACAATCCAGTGTTTCATGACAGGTCCAACCACATTGATATTCGGTATTACCATCTTCAACACTATGTGGTCGAGAGGATCATTTTTTCGATGCATGTTTTGACAGAGGAACAGGATGTAGATATTTTGACTAAGGCATTGTCAAAATGCAAGTTCAAGTTCCACAGAGATAGGATTGGGGTTACTGATAATCCCTTTCTTGTTGAGAGGGAGTGTTGAAAATAGCAACCAGAAATGCTAAAAAAAAGAAGTGCTAAAATTAACACTGCTATAAATGGAATTTTAAGATACATTCCAATTTTAGTTAGTCCCTAAACTAAATTTGAGAATTAAAATTCAAATTTGATCTTAGTATTTGTTTGTGAAATAATTAATTAATTAATCTTTAGTTAATTAGTTGTAGAAAATCAAACATGAAGTCTATGTGAAGACATGCAACAGTTTCTCCATTGATTGAGGAAGTTATCCCTTGATTAAAGGATATCATGATGAGTTGTGTGATCTCAAAATCAGACCCTGATAGGCTGTTGTGAATAGGTAGACATTAAGTAACTATTTCAAACCTACTTTAGGCTGAGGCTTAACCTCCCCAACCTGAGAGGGCTCTCTCACAAGGTTAAAAATTTGGATAAAGAATAAGATGGCTAACTCTATAAAACAAAATGAACAACTATAAGAGGTTGAAACAAAATAAAAAAGTATCCATTGGGCTTATGGAGTCAGATTTGCTTTAGTATTGACGGTAAAGCTGGCTTTGCATATAAGTCAGGGCATTTAGAATCCAACATATGTAGAACACACCAAACACATAGGGGACCAACATAGTTTATAAATGTATGCAGGAAATTAGAGCACTGTAAGTGATTTATGAGTGATCACACATCATAACGCTGTAGATAATAGGAAGATAAAACACAAGACATTCAGAACATCGAATTCCTTCTGATTCCTGAGAAGTAAGGCCAATATTGTATTACTAGAAAACAAAGTCTTTACACAAAGCACAATATAAGATATTTTCTCAATAATTTTCTCACGCCTATTCAAACTTTAACTAACTATTAAATACAACAACTGCTAACTAAAAGTTTTAGAAACCTAAGACAATTAGGAGTCTAACTCCATATCATGCTAGTAATAGCTTTTATTACAATCAAATATCATTCTCTGACAAGTGGTTTCCTTCAGTTTAACCTGGATGGGTGTTTAAAACTCCTTGTTGGCCCTTAATGTCTTATGTCCTTTACTACTCCTGCAAAGTAGGAAACTGCCCCTATTTTCCTGCTTTTGATTTCCTTGAGGATATTTGAGACCAATGAACCATGATGTTCTTCTTTGATTGCACAAAAGTGTATTGGAGTGCCACGTTCTTGATATGTTGTAGACCCTTCCCATATACTCTTATGGAGACAAAACTTCTTGAAAGCCATTTGAAATGTCGTGGACAATACTAGCGGTGATCATTTGTATGAGAAAAACTTATAGTTCATATATGTTTTTCTCTGCTTGTTTTACCTTTGCCGGTTGCTTGCACATTGTGAATGATCCCTTTTTGAATTCCCCTTTCAAAAAGTTTCTCATTGATTACTCAAAATTGGTCGACTGAGTTTAATTATGTAGCTACAAAAGTTTCGTAGCGCGCTACGAAACTGTTGTGTAATCACAAAACACAGTTTAATACCAAAATCTAACTGTCTTGAGCCACTTTTATATTTAAATGTCCCTTTCAATTGCCCTTAAACGATTCAAAATTTTCGTGTTATTTCCTCAATGAAATCTTTCCCGTTGGCTTAGCTGCATATTTAAAAAATTTAAATTGAAAGCTTATTAATTTGCTTCCTATGTATGAACCCTGAACGCGATGATGTTCTAGATGCAGTTTTTTTTTTCGCTTCATCAATAGTGAAAATCCATTCAAGCAGCTTCACTGGTGATGCCTCTGCAGAACAAAGTAGCTTCGCCTTATTCTCATATATTACATCAACTAATGTGACAAAACGATATGTTGATGTCCTGTTGTGTGCTCCAAAAGTAGGTATGCCTTCCAGTGAAAGAGTATGGAAATGCTTGAAAAGGCAAAAATAATCTGTTGCACCCAAAGGTTTTTCACAGAGGTCTTCAAACTAGAAATAAGAACAACCATTAGCTCCCAAAAGGAATCTATAATGTCCGTCCCATGACAACTTTAACAGTTGTTGGAGTGGCCATATATCCACTTATCAATTCTTGAAATTTTTCTTTGAGCAAACGAGAAGAATCTTTGCCACAAAAATACAATCCTTTCTGAGTTGAAGTGAGCTTTCGATAGTCACTGGAAGATCCAATCTCATGAACAACACATCGCTCGACCACCTTCATATAAATTATCAGGAGCCCTGTTGGAAGTGGAAACAAGGATAGTTCGTTTGTTAAATAAATGTCTAAACATTTGATTCAGGATCAATACTTCTGCCACATCTGTTACCATGAACTCATCAATGCACAATAAATTGCTTCACTTGAAATATCATTAGCAACAACATCCAAAGGATCACTTAGACCTTTTTTCTTTTGAAAAAGGATATGTACATCCAACATAAAATCATGGAAGTAAATTCTCTTTTTCCTCCAAGATTCAGGCAGTTTCTCATAGAAAATGTCCATTAACATTGTTTTGCCTATGCTTACCACACCATATAGTTACAAACCACAAATAGGTGACAGAGAAGCTTGTGGCTTTATGAATGAGAACAAGCTGTTGGATTTATTAGAAGATGCAGATCTTTCCAATCCAAAAGATTTAGCTGCATCTACCAGCTCATCATATAATATCTGGATAGCTCTAAGGGTCTCTTCCTAACATGTGTCACTTGCCATGAGTTCTCCTGCTGCTATCCACCTTTCATACTCTATTAGAGGACCCCCTCTCTCCACATATTTGCTTGAATCTTTGGTTGTAGATGACAACAAGGTCCTTGAAGTTATAACCTGTCGTAAGCCTATGCTAATTTCCTTCTCCCCGAGAGGACTGCAAGATGTCAAAAATACCAAGGATGAATATGATTTCAGAACCAACCTTCTGCCCCTACTTATACACCCATCAGATCCACCCACTTGTGCACACCGAGATATTGATCTTGCACGATAGGTTGCTCTTAGCAAAGAAACATCATCATGATTGTGAACGCTTGGCTTATTTTCGAAACTTGCAACTTGTGCATACCAAGAAACCTAATGACCCAATGATGAGGATAAGTAGTTGAATTGATAGGCAAAGTGTATGGGATGATAACTGATGATGTAGAAAGATAATGGATTTTGATAAATTTGACAGCTGGATGAGATTTGCTATGGATCAGCATGAATCCCTGATTTCGTAGCGCATAAAAACTTTGAAATAGGATTGACATAGCTGTGATGTTAGACCAGTGATGGATGAAAACATAGTGTTTACATTTATTTGAACATACTAACAAGACTCCTAGGACTTAGACACTAAAGCAAACATGGAAAATTTAAACCCAGACTAACACCTAACCTTTACAATCAAACTGATGTGAACAATTTAGAAATTGTTTCTTAAGTGATAACAGTGGCTCCACTTGGGATAGTGTGCTCCTGTAGTACACTAAGAACTCGCAGGTCCAGTGCTTCATCCTTTATGATAATAGACATTTGCTTGACAAGCATCCCCTTCAATCTTCTTGGGCCTTCACCTCGCACCTGAGCTTGATGATCACTGTAGGAGAAAGAAATCTATATCTATTGAAAAATGCTCAGTCAACCTGGAGCTTATTTACATTTTCCTACCTACCTACCCTATCAATTTCAAACTTCTTTCAGCTCAATCAATGTGAAATTTCCAATGTAGCCAATCATTTGTCTTATTTGATATTTGAATTTTTTGACTACATTGGAGTTCAGAGCAACTATGATATTTTGATGACCACTGCCACTGAAATTACCTCTAATTTTCATAGAAAAACTGAAACACTGGAGAGTAAAACTCTTCCATGTATTTAGCTATAGGATCCCAGAATACATGATCAGCTTGATGATTCTCGTAACTTTCTAGTTGTGCAAACTGATCTTCAATAATAGCGTGCTCTTCCTCAATCATGAAAGAGAAAGGAAGCCACATCCTCTCCTTGTGTTCTGCCATATAAATCTTTTGAAAAGAATGATCATAACCATGAAGACTATATGATTGAATTTGACCTTGTAAATCTTCAATGTCTTTCTCAATGTCCTTAGCAACTTCATCCAAAAATTCATCTTATCTTCTGTCTTGCACTCAAATGATTTTAGATAAGAAGACAAGGACAAAGAAAGATTTTCATCTATTTTTTCATTAATATGATCATCATTCCATTGTTTGAAACCTTGAATTGAAGGAGAGTTTTCCACCAAATCTGATTTATCTATCCATTCCTCCAAAAACATAAGCCAAAAGTCTTCAAATGACTTAATAGATTTGGCAGGAAAGATTTCAATCCACTATTTACATTTCCCTTGAAATGAAACATAGAACAACATAATGCAAACATCCTCATGCTTGAATCTAAGAAGCTCGGTAAAATCACAGAAATTAGATATATGCTTCCAAGTTAAACTCAAATCTTCTCCATTGAATTTTGGACCATTCCTTAGAAAATATGCATCCTTGGGAAATGATTTGGGAAACCATGGATTTCTGAAAAATTTATGCATGCATACCTTGAAGTAAGAATGGTAGCATCTGAGTTCTTCATAACTCCAGTGGAATTACCATGAGTCTATGAATTTCGAATTCTTCAACAATGGAGTCGCTAAGGTAGTTTTGCAACCTCGAAAGATTTTGAGCTCCTGCTACCTTCAGAAGTTTAGCTTCTTGATTTTAGGAATAAATACTCTTCGGGCTCCCGGAAGATGCACCAAAATGTTATCTCAAAATCAGACCTTGATAGGCTGCTGTGATCAGGTAGACATTAAGTAACTATTTCAAACCTACTTTAGGCCGACGCTTAGCCTCCCCAACCTGAGAGGGCTTTCTCATGAGGTTAAAAATTTGGATAAAGAATAAGATGGCTAACTCTATAAAACAAAATGAACAAGTATAAGAGGTTGAAACACAATAAAAAAGTATCCATTGGGCTTATGGAGTCATATTTGCTTTAGTATTGACAGTAAAGTTAGCTTTGCATAGAAGTCAGGGCATCCAGAATCCAACATATGTAGAACACACCAAACACATAGGGGACCAACATAATTTATAAACGTATGCAGGAAATTAGAGCACTGTAAGTGATTTCTAAGTGATCACTAACACTGTAGATAATAGGAAGAATAAAACACAAGACATTTAGAACATCGAATTCCTTTTGATTCCTAAGAAGCAAGGCCAATATTGTATTACTAGAAAACAAAGTCTTTACACAAAGCACAATATAAGAGCTTTTCTCAATAATTTTCCAACCCATTTTGATACATTGGTCTCTCTCCTATATATAGAATTCTTGAGATTCCTCCTCCAACATGAGGGGAACTCGAATTCTGCTTGCTATCACACCTATTCAAAATTTTAACTAACTATTAAATACAATAACTACTAACTAGAAGTTTTAGAAACCTAACACAATTAGGAGTCAAACTCCATATCATGCTGGTAATAGCTTTTATTACAATAAAATCTCGTTCTCTAACAAGTGGTTCCCTTCAGTTTAACTTGGATGGATGTTTATACTCCTTCTTGGTCCTTAATGTCTTATCTCCTTTACTGCTCCTGTAAAGTAGGAAACTACCCATGTTTTCCTGCGTTTGATTTCCTCGAGGATATTTGAGACCAATTAACCATGATGTTCTTCTTTTATTACACGAAAGTGTATTGGAGTGCCACGTTCTTGATGTGTTGTAGACCCTTCCCATATACTCGTATGGAGACAAAACTTCTTCATAGCCGTTTGAAATGTCATGGACAATACTAGCAGTGATCATTTGTATGACAAAAACTTATAGTTCATATATCTTTTTCTCTGCTTGTTTTAGCTTTGTCGGTTGCTAGCACATTCTGAATGATCCCTTTTTGAATTCCCCTTTCAAAAAATTTCCCCTTGATTACTCAAAATTGGTCGACTGAGTTTAATTATGCAGCTACAGAAGTTTTGTAGCACGCTACGAAACTGCTGTGTAATCACAAAACAAAGTTTAATACCAAAATCTGACTGTCTTGAGCCTATTTTATATTTAAATGTCCCTTTCAACTACCCTGAAACTATTCAAAATTGCTATGTGATTTCCTTAAGGAAATCTTTCCCGCTGGCTTAACTGCATCTTTAAAAAATTTAAATTGAAAGCTTATTAATTTGCTTCCCATGTATGAACCCTAAACGCGATGATGTTCTAGATGCATTTTTTTATTTTTTTATTTTCGCTTCATCAACAGTGACAATCCGTTCAAGCAAATTTGCTGGTGATTCCTCTACTGAACAAAGTAGCTTCGCCTTGTTCTCATACATTACATCAACTAATGTGACAAAACGATATGCTGATGTCCTATTGTGTGCTCCAAAAGTAGGTATTCCTTCCAGTGCAAGAGTATGGAAATGCTTGAAAAGCCCAAAATAATCTGCTGCACCCAAAGGTTTTTCATAGAGATCTTCAAACTGGAAATAAGCACAACCATTGGCTCCCAAAAGGAATCTGTAATGTCCATCCCATGACAACTTCAACAGTTGTTGGAGTGGCCATATATCCACTTATCAATTCTTGAAATTTTTCTTTGAGCAAACGAGAAGAATCTTTGCCACAAAAATACAATCCTTTCTGAGCTAAAGTGAGCTTTCAATAGTCAGTGGAAGATCCAATCTCATGAACAACACATCACTCGACCACCTTCATATAAATTATCAGGAGCCATGTTGGAAGTGGAAACCAAGATAGTTCCTTTGTTAAACAAATGTCTAAACATCCGATTCAGGATCAATGCTTCTGCCACATCTGTTACCATGAACTCATCAATGCACAACAAAATTACTTCACTTGAAATATCATTAGCAACAACATCCAAAGGATCACTTAGATCTTTTTGCTTTTGAAGAAGGCTATATACATCCAACATAAAATCATGGAAGTAAATTCTCTTTTTCCTCCAAGATTCAGGTAGTTACTCATAGAAAATGTCCATTAAAATTGTTTTTCCTGTGCTTACCCCACCATATAGGTACAAACCACGAACAGGTGACAAAGAAGCTTGTGGCTTTATGAATGAGAATGAGTTATTGGATTTATTAGAAGATGTTGATCTTTCCAATCCACAAGATTCAGCGACATCTACCAGCTCATCATATAATATCTGGAGAGCTTTGAGGGTCTCTTCCTAACATGTGTCACCTGCCATGAGTTCTCCTGCTGCTATCCACCTTTCGTACTCTATTAGAGGACCCCCTCTCTCCACATATTTTCTTGAATCTTTGGCTGTAGATGATAGCAAGGTCCATGAAGTTATAACCTGTTGTAAGCCTATGCTAATTTCCTTCTCCCTGAGAGGACTGCAAGATGTCAAAAATACCAAGGATGACTGTGACTTCATAACCAACCTTCCACCCCTGCTTATACACCCATCAGATCCACCCACTTGTGCACACCGAGATATTGATCTTGCATGATAGGCTGCTCTTAGCAAAGAAACATCATCATGATTGTGAACACTTGGCTCATTTTCGAAACTTGCAACCTGTGCGTACCAAGACACCTAATGACCTAATAATGAGGATAAGCAGTTGAATTGACAGGCAAAGTGTATGGGATGATATATGATGATGTAGAAAGATAACGGATTTTGATAAATTTGACAGCTGGATGAGATTTGCTATGGATCAACATGAATCCCTGATTTCATAGCGCATAAAAACTTTGAAATAGGATTGACATATGGAGCTTAGGTTTGATGTTAGACCAGTGACAGATGAAAATGGAGTGTTGACCTTTATTTGAACATACCAACAAGACTCCTAGGACTTAGACACTAAAGCAAACATGGAAAAATTAAACCCAGACTAACACTTAACCTTTACAATCGAATTGATGTGAACAATTTAGAAATTGTTTCTTAAGTGATAATAAGTTGTACTTTGAGTTGTAATTAGTTAGCTTAGTTAACTAAGTTAAGTCCAATTAGGTTAGTTCAAATATTTTTTTGAACTAATTGTGAGATTAATTAGTTAATGCATGCATGCATGTAACTGTTGCACTTCAAATAAATGAATATTCTCTCATAAATAACTCATGCATGTTAGTTAAGATAGAGACCTAGTTGAGATCAAATGATGGGACAGTTTACTATCAATTGCAAGAATATCCCATGGAGGATATCTCTTGCATGTAGAAGGAATTCATTCCTTGGAGATTGCGCAATTACTTTTGGGTTTAATGAGTGTGTGATGAGGCCAATTCACATAGGTGGCAGTATTGGACCCCAAGGTAAACTTCAGAATGAAATAGGAGGCTTGGAGGGCTGAGGGAAGGCATATTGTGTGTCTATTCAGTCTATGAGAAATATTGTTAGATGGTACTGAGAGCAGGATAGCTTGTAAGCTAATGCTTTGTGTAATATGAACATATTTTCACTGGCATGATAATACAGAGATCAGGGTTTTTAGCTGAGGCTTTCCCCAGAGTATTCTTCTGTGTCCATGTGTGATTGGTTTCTCATTCTCAGTTATATGTGTTCTATTTGATCTTGCTCAAATTCAATTAAGGTTCCACAATTTTGTTTTGGAAGTAGATATTGTATTTTTCTTTATTATATTGCATAATCTATTGATCTATAGTGATAAATTTCTACAGAAGTGATGCCTACATATTCAACTGACGGTAAAGTGGTGACACAATTTCTATTCAATCATATGATTTCCAGGTTTGGAGTGCCTCAAGCCATTGCCACTAACCATGACTCCCATTTTCACTATTATATGATGGCTAATCTAACTTCAAAATTGGGCTTGCGTCATGACAACTCAACTCTGTATTACTTTCAGGCCAACAACCAAGTTGAAGTAGTGAACAAAGTTTTGGTTACTTTGCTTCAGCGCAGCATTGAGATGCACAAATCCAATTGGAATTTAATGATTTTTTTAGCTCTGTGGGCCTACCAAACCTCAACTAAAGACACAAATTGAATTCACACCTTTATAGCTCATCTATAGTATTGAAGCTACCCTACCGATTGAATGTGAAATTCCCTCACTAAAATTGGGTGTCGAGCTACTCCCTAAAACCTTGCCTAAAGAAGAGCGTCTCCTATATTTGGAATGACTATATGAAACTCGTTGTATCCCTGCTTTAGTCATTGAAGCTTAGAAAAAGTGAGTTAAATCCCATTTTGACGAGTCGGTCCCTCCTCGTGCTTTTTCTGAAGGTGATTTCGTCTTGCTGTATGACCAAGCTAATGATAAGCTAGAAGTAGGTAAATTCAAATCCATGTGGCATGGGCCCTATATTGTCAAGCATGTATTACAAAATGGGGCCTATGAACTAATTGATTATGAGGGTAACCCCTTGAGCAAGCTCCATAATGGGTTGTACCTCATAAACTATTATGCATGAGTCATTTCACACGGTTACTTGTGTACATAAATGTGTTACTAATTTTTGTGCAGTTTGGTTTGGTGTGTTTTTTCAAGCAACTTTCTTGCTTATTATGTCTTCACCTACTTTGCAGATGTCTGTGACTCATGTCGGTTTCGTTGATGGTGCTTGCTGTAGTACCCTAAATTTATCATCCACGACATAGGCTATTTATGCCCCTCATGGTGAGTTGATTGATATTCAAGGTATTTGTTTGGGTCAAACAACTAATAATATTGTTGAATATAGTGCAGTTATCGAACTCTTGTCATAATCCAATGTGATTTGCAACTTGTTGTTCTTCAACTTAATGGGAAATATTATGTCAAAAACCCTTAGATATTGAGAATGTGTTTGTGTATTTGTCTATTGGAAATAAATTTTGATTATATCACATATCATCACATTACTAGACATATGAATACATTCACAAATGCATTGGCTAATTATGTTTTAGATAGACATTTGCGCAATATGTGAAAAATAATTTGTATCATAATAAATAGGAAATATGTGTGTGTGTGTGTGTGTCTATGTTTATACTGTTTGAGTGTGATACATCAACATCCAAAAATAATATACGTGTTCTAAATACATCCATGGCTCGCTGGCCTCAAAACTGTAAATGATAAATTATGGACTACTCTGCGTGTTGATCATGATAACATGTTACTGCTCACACCACATGAGTCAGTAATCGTCGAATCCAATCTGACACTCCCACTATGTGCCTCTGATAATGGCGAGGAATGTCCTCTATCTGTGCATACTTTGGGATTCCTCTGGTCAGGCCTTCCAGATTTCAGGCAATCTCCTCTTTATTGTCCACTCCTTCCAGATAAGGAGTGAACTCGAACTATTGGGCCATGCATCTAGCTATAGGGGACATCCCCGCTGGTCTTTCCAGTGCAACATTTGCAGTTACAAAATCAAGATGTCACAAATACATATATGCAAAAAACAATAACAAACTAAAAAACCAAAATTGTTTTGCTCATCTCCATCATCATAGTCTCCTCCCTCTGGGAGTGGTATGTCAGGATCACAACAGAATTCAGTCCTAATGTACAGCCAATCCTCTACCATGATCAACTGTCATCTAAGCCATACAAAGAATGGAGGCCTGTAGGACATCTGTTGGCCCCATCTAGATTTAGGCATCAACTCGCTCCATCTGACCATCCGTGGATCTCGTGATACTGGAGGATTCACCTCCTCCATCTGGTAATGGAATAGTGGGATCCATTCCAAGAAGAAGGTCACTAAGATGGAGCCATATCTAAACTACCTCAATTTACAAACCTTGTATTTGGATAGGTACCGTTTCATGTTTATCTTCATGGCCTCCACCTAGTTGAAGACAGTGGATGCCAAGCAATCCACCGCATACTGGAACTTAGATTTGTTGGGCTCATGTAGTGCTTGGGCCCCAACCACTTAGTTGATGGTTAAAAGTATTACCTTCAATACAAGATCATTTATGGTCATGATGTCAATCTTGTCGCTTGTATATTTCAAGGCTCCCGGGAAATGTTGGGCAAGTGACATGTTTACACTTGCCCCAATAGGCATACCTCCATACAATTGGACATGGTCCCCTCTATGGGACAAACAGGTAATGAAATAGATGTCCGAAGTCTCCAAATCTAGCTCTTTGTCATGGATCACAAATACCTCCCATCCAATGTCCCATAAATTGATAAGGTATTGTAGTAGTTCATGTTATGAAACCAGCTCAAGAAAAGATAGAAAAGATAGATCAACGACTTAGAATTCAGCCTCTTCGAGGGGGCAACCTCCTTTACATTACATAAATGAACAATTCTTGGATGATACAAATGAAAAGACCTCCTTCCTATATATAGGAGTCTAAGGGGTCATAACATAATTACAGCCGACATAACAATAATAATGTAAGGGCACAATAATAACAATAGTGGGCTTCTATGGGGCACAATGGTAACAATAAGGGCACTGCATGGGTACATCAATATAATAAGTGGGTTGTACTAATAACAATAAGGGGTTACACTAGTAGTATAGGGGTCTAACAGGAACAGTGGATGACCAGATGCCAGATGAACACCTATTTGCTATCTCAGTACTCTCTCCATGGTTTGCTGATATAGAAAATTACTTGGTCTCAACACAGTTCCCTCCACATCTATCCTCAAAGGAGAAGAGAAGAATTGTGAGGAAGAGTGCCCCATTCACTTGGATCGGGGGAAACCTGTTCAAACTTGGCCCAGGTCAGATCTTGAGGCGTTGTGTTAGGGAGGAGGAAGTCTTTGACATTCTCCTAACCTATCACGATGGACCCTCTGGAGGCCACTTTGCAGCAAAAAGGACTGACTTCAAAATTCTACAGGCATGCTACTATTGACCTACTCTTCATCAAGATGTTAGAAGATACATCAGCCAGTGTGACCGATGTCAGAGGATGGGGAAACTGACCTCAAGGGATGAAATGCCTCTCCATCCTGAAGTGACTTTCAAGCCATTTGAGAAGTGGGGCATGGATTTCGTGAGACCCATCAACCCTCCTTCAAAGCAAAGGTCTTACATCATTGTGTGCACTGACTACCTGAGAAAGTGGGCAGAAACCAAGGCAATCAAAGCAGCAACAGAAGAAAAGGTGGCTGAGTTTTTAAGAGAAAATATCTTCTACATGTTTGGGTACCCAAGAGAGTTAGTCACCGATCAAGGAAGCTAGTTCACCTCCAACCTGATTGAACATTTTCTCGCGCATCACAAGATCAAGCATAGGACTTCCACCCCATATCATCCCCAAGCAAATGGGCAGGTGGAAGTCACTAATAGAGCATTGGAAGGGATTTTTATTAAGGTGGTGAGGAGCAGCATAAAGGATTGGGCAGATCGCCTGGTTGAGGCCACCTGGGCCTACAACACCACTTGGAAGACTACAACAGGTTTCACACCTTATGAGCTGGTCTACGGGAAGAAAGCTTTGCTGTCAATAGAGTTCAAGTACAACACATTGAGGGTGGCAGCTCAGCTAAACCTAGATCTCAGCCATGCTCAACGTGAAAGATTATTGCAACTCAATGGATTAGATGAACACAGAATGCAAGCCCTCCTCCACTCAGAAGTAGTTCAACTCCAGAGGAAGATATGGCATGACCGACAGCTTAATGAAAAAGTAATTCCAACCGGGAGATTGGGCGCTGCTGTATGACTCAAGATACAAGGATTTCAAAGGAAAGATGAGGACAAGATGGTTAGGACCATATACAGTGGAGAAATGCAATGACAATGGTTCAGTCCTTATCAGGACCATTGACAAAGAATCCATCCCCATGCTTGTCAGCGAGCATCAATTGAAAATCTACAAGAAACCCCTTTCGAGGCAGGATTTCATTGAAACTATGGAAAAATCAGTGCTGGTAGTAGAGCAGGGTTCTGCCTCTATTCCGGCCACACCTTGATCATCAAAAAAAAAAAAGGGGGGGAATAAAAAGATCCCTGGGTGAAAACCTCTCTGAGGTGCCCAGGGCAAATAGTGAGGGTGAAAACCTCATGGAGGTGCCCTAGCTGTCTCTCAAAAAATAAAGAAATGGAATAAAAGAGATCCTTGGGTGAAAACCTCTCTGAGGCACCCAGGGCAGATAGTGGGAGTGAAACCCTCATGGAGGCGCCCCTGCTGTCTCTTAGAATAGAAAAAAAAAGTAAAAGAAACGGGTCTAATCTCTAGAATTATTGCAGGTTGTAGGGAATATAGTGGAGATAAAGAGGGTCACGCAAAACGAGGACAGGGGTCCGTACCAAGCTACCATACATCCTTACAGACACTCCCTCCATAGCCACTCACCTTTTCCAGGATTTGAACACATTCGGGTCGAGATTCAACCTCCTACAGGAAGTTCTGAGCTTTCTACAGGAACTTTTGGGCTTTCTACAGGAAGTTCTGCATTTCTACAGGAAACATCCTGTAGAGCCTTCAGGCAGGCCAAAATTGATTATGCAAAGGGATTTAAAGCTTTAAGTCTCTTGATGAGGCCTACAACCACCCCTCTCTTCCATCCATCACCTGTTTCATCTCTTTCCACCGCCAGTGCAACAATCTGGTTATGTATTCCTGCACAGTCATACAAGGAGTCCTGTTTTCCTCAGATTGAATTTATTTTCCCAAGTGACAAATCAGGCACGCAAAGGCTCGCACACTCTACCTGAAAAAGCTCCATCAGGACCCTTCATCCACGAATACAACCTTGCCCGTTTCAGCATGCATCCCAGGAGGAGAAGCACCTACAGGATGTCCTAAAGGAATCCTGTAGCAGCTGATCCGTTTGGAGCATATACTATGGAGTCAATAGCAGCTAAAATCGACACAGGGGACATGTAACAAGCTCTGCTGAGACGTGAACACCTCCTCAATAGCTGAAATCAGATGGAGCCTAGGCATGCAGCATTTACAACCAAAGGATCGGGTCCCCAAGCCATGCATACAGCATCAGCCAATGAAAGAAGGAGTTCCAGCACCTGTACACGAAGCAGCAGTGAGCAAAGCCATCGTTACATGTCCTGAAGCCTACAGAACACGTCCACGGCCACACTGGTAAGTGTCTAACCTTATTCGTCAAATTGCATAGACTATACTCTGAAAATTGCATGTCTATGAAATGGTGCAGATTGAACGAATTCGGTGGCCAGTCAAAAGGCCACCCATAGTCAGTTGAATGGCCTCGTGGGATCCGAACGAGCTCGGTTACACCAAAGAGACGTGCAGCTGACACATGGGAAGTGTCTAGTCAGGGAGAATCGGCGACTTGGCAGTAATGGCAGCGGTTAATGGCAGAGAAAGGAAATGGCGGTCAGAGACACGCCGAGGAATGATGGTCATGAAGTTGGCTAACGGATTGGCCTGGACACCTCACCCCCTCACCAGGAATTGCACCGTAATTCAAAATTGCTGGCTGAAGAAGTCATGATGAACCACTATCATTTACACTTGCAACCGTTTTTAGCAAAGTACGTGTTCTCCTCCTTTGCAGTTTGTTAGCCCGAGCTTCTCAGCTCGTTTCAAAATCCTCCCGCGTCCCAGGCTTTTTCGGAAGCACCGTGACATCCTCCAGTACCCAGCAAAGCTCTCTACAGGAAGGAGCTCTACAAGAAACACGGCATAGCCTCCCAGAGCAGAGAAACTTGGACTATCTGCGTCGAAATTGGAGTTTCGAAGAGAGGTAGGCTCAAAAACACCATTCCCATGCATGATATTTCAAAAGGTAGTGAATTAAACTGTCTAGAATTGGAGAGTTAGAAGAAAGTCTTCCTGTGGGTCAAGAACAGTAGTTTTCCTGTGTGATACACGAAAGTTTTCAGTTGGTTCTGTGTCAAATTCTCCTCCACGGTTCCTGTTAAGAAATTCCTCCTATAGAAACCATAAACCACTGTGAGGGCTAACCTGTGCATGAAGAATGTGACTTTTATGTGGTTGTATGCATGTTGGGGATGAAAATTAAGCTCTGCACTCTATTTTTGGGAGTCTAATTCCCTTTTGACAGTCAAGTTTTGGGCAGCAACATCATTATAACGAGGGAATTGGTGCAAAGTGAAATATAAACACCTGAGGGATACTGTCTTCAAAGTTCAGGGGAGGAAACCATAAACAGAATACTCCTTTCTGATCAACGCACAAGCCAAAACAGAGTACTCTCACCATGCCAGGAGGGTTTATCAGAAAGGAACCCTCAAATTCCAGGAAATTGCGAGAAACCCCCGAGGTGGTGGACCTATTCACTCGTGCCAATTGGATGACCTTCTGTGACAGAATTCAAGGTCATGACGATGAGGTAACATAATAGTTCTTAATGTCTCTGCAGCCTAAATCCAACACACTGGCCACTATAAATTTCATAGGGTTGACCTTAAATCTTACCCCACAGCTCATTAGTCGAGTCACTGATCTGCCATTGGGGATACCGTGGAACAAAGAGGAGAGGGCATTGGGCCAAAAATCCAAGAAAGAATTCTTCCTACCAGAGGAACAGTTTTTAGAAGATAAGAATGGGGTTCGGAGAGCCAGCCTACACCCTTTGTGGAGTGAGGTCAGCCTAAGATCATGAAATACATTACCTATGAGGGGCGGTTTAGTATTTTTTACGGTTATCACTTCCAGTTGTTAAGTGAACTCAGACATAGGATGGATTTACCCCCAGAACAAAAGTTAAGCATCCCCTGTTTCCTCCTACAATCATTAATTGAGTGTGGCACCAAATTGATGGAAGGGAATCCGGACCAGCTGGCCCATCATGGGCTTATCAAGCTTCTAGTGGAAGATGCCCTCCATACCTACATTGTCCCTCTCTCCTGGGAGATTTTCTACAATATGTCCAAGGATGATGATATCCGAATTCTGGCCAAGGAACTCACTTCATCCAGCAGTGAGGAAAGGGAGCACATTGAGGCAGAAGAGAAAGCCAAGGGTGAGGAAACCCAGGATAGACCACCACAGAAAGAACAAGAAGAGAAACAAGAGAAAGGCCAAGCTACCGAGCCCAAAACTGTGGGTGGAATAAAGGCAAAAACACCAAGGGAGAAACGATTGAAAATCAGGGCAGAGAGGATTGAAAAAGTCCAAGCAAGTGAAGGCACACCCAAGGCAACCACAACAAAATTAAAAGATAAGGCACCCCTAGTCAAGCAGGCCAAAACAGTGAAAATTGTTTCTATAGGAAGCCAGAAAACCGTTTCTACAGGAAGCCAAAAAACAGTCAGCACAGGACTTTCTATAGGAAGTCTGGGAAAAGGGAAACAGAAGGAACAATTGCCTGAGATTTTAGCCAGGGAGGCAACAGCTATGCTGGCCACCCTAAGCACATCCCCAAAGCAGAAAGGGAAGCGGAAGAGGGAGGCTTCCATGTATTTTAAGGCAAGAAGGAGCATGAGGATAAAGACTGGCAGACCCCAGCCACCGTCAAAAGAACCCATCATGATTGTAGACACCCCAGCTACACAAAAGGAGAGGTCTCGCTCCAAGGCATCCATCACTTATGAACAGAGGAGCCCAAAGACATCCACCTGGAGAGAAAGAATGAAAATGTTGGACACAAAGACCTCTCTACAGGATGTTGAGACTGTTCTACAGGAAACACTGGATAGGCTAAAGGAGACCGAGGAGATGGAAGGTGAGGCAACTAAATCACCACAGGAAGAAGAAAATGTGGAGAACATTGTGGAACCTAGCCCGCAACCCAACTTGGGCTCCTACTATAACTTCTTGGAGGCCGAAATGATCATTCCCCAAAAATTCACATTGCCACCTTTTATTGCATTAGAAGAAGAGAGAGTGAGGACCCACACTTGGATGAAAATCGCTAAGTCCAAGGGGGTGGTAGATATGGGTCCCCCAAAGGAACAACTCAAGGAGTCGAGAAGAGAATTGGCTATGGTACGACATGTGGAGAGCTACCAGCGGGCCAAGCTACAGGAAGAAAATGAGTTGCTTAGACAGCAGCTACATTTGCAGGGACAAAAGAAGGAAGACATGCCTCACATCTTGGGAGAACAACAGTGACAGGAGGAGCCCACAATAGCCAAAGATACCACTGATGAACAGCAGAGAAGGGAAGGGATGCAGGCTGAAATTGAGACACTGAATCGATAGCTACAGGAAAAAGAATTGCAAGCAGGCCTGGAGATACAGTCTCTAAAACAACAGGTATAAGAAAAGGAGGCCCAACTGGCCTGCATGGCCAGTTGGGCGATGGAAGCTCTGCAGTGTAGGCAGCCGGCCAAATCCTATGCCCTATACCTCAGGGATCAGTGGTTGTAGTTTCAGATCAACACTTTGGCACAGAGAGGTATCACTCCATTCCAAAACCACCAACAATTCATGTCTTTATGTGACAACAGTTCGTCATAGGACAAGGCCAAACTATCAGAGTTCTACCTACACAATTTGGCTCTTCCCAACATAAACTTGTGGGACCCCAACATTGCAGTGGGGGACATGCAACTTATGGCCATGGCCTCTTGGCTAAATCATGAAGAAAAGAGAACAACAGAGGACAGAGATGTTATGGACAGGGAACTACAGGAACCACTATTGATTAGAGCAGATCCAGGGGATCCCTCAACATTAATATCCGCCCACCAGCACTTGGAAAACGACTCTCAGGCCCTACTAGATTACATGGATTGACAAGCTCAAGCCATAGCAGATTTTGAGGACATGGAGCGACTGTTGGAGGACAACTGTGTTCATGCTTGTACCCGAAGGTGGAACACATTGTCCCATAGCCTAAACGTTAGATAATACCACACCCCAACTAGAATGAGGGAGGCCTTGGCACGAGTACCTCTCTACAAAAAGTCCATGCAGAATCTTCAGGCCAACTGATAGGCCTCAAGTTAATTCCACCTTTTCTTTTGGGGCTACTGGAAGGAGGCAAAGAAGAGGAGGAACATAGGCAGTGGGAAGAAGTGGAAAGGAAGGCCGGATTTCATGACAGTGAAGAAGATATCACCTCAGAGGCCTAGGACGTGAGGGAGGCAATCAAGGCAATCAAGGACGAGGAGCTGGACTAGTTGCTCAGAGGATGAGCAACCCATTTAGCAGGGGGGTGATGATGAGCCCTAAATTAGGTAACTTATTGGGCTCATTTTGCCTAATTGTCCTTGTTCAATCCTCCATTTTTCATAGATTATGCATGTTTTTTTAGCATGTTTATGTTATTTGAACGAATAAGGGTGGTCACTCTGCCAGGGAGGCTAATACATGGTTATTTCAGGTTTTTTGGACAACTTTTGGAGCAAAACCAAGCAATTATGGGCCAGGTGACAGCCAAGCTTGAGGTTAGGATTCGTAGGGGGGTTGTCTCTGGCATTAAATGGCCCTTCCTCGAAATCTCCACCCTCAACTCTGAGCTCAACATGCCACCAAAACGAATCCTAAAGGCAGCCAAGCAGCTTTGGGAAGAGTGACTGTTTACTAGCAGTTGGAACAGCCGAGTCCCTTGAATTTAGGAGGGCTGCTAGGCCCCTCGTAGTGTATAAATAGGAAGGCCTTAGCCTTCGTAGTTTACTTTTGGAACTGTTGTATTTTTGCACTATAGTGCTGTCATTTTCTCAGCTCATTTTCTTGTAGCTACTGCTGTATAACTTTCTTGTGATGATTATTTTTGGATAATGAAAAGCAGTTCTATTTGGCATCAGCTCTAAGTTCTTTATAGGAGCCTGTAGCTCTTGGGGTTGGGCCCAACCTAAGAGCCAAGGCCTCCTTTATGTATTGTTATTTGTTTTTTAGGTCTCTGCAAAATAATTTCTGTTAAGTAGAATAACATCTTGCTAGTTACATAGGTCATGGTTAATGATTAGATAGGATTTTCATGTTCATCGGGGAGCTTCTAGGATAATAACAGGGGAGATTCTCCAAAAAGGGTCATCAAGCACATCTGGTTTCACCTCTCCCTCAGTGGGATCAGGAGCTAGGATCAAGGTGACCTTGCTGCCACCAAAAACACTATCTTTGCTTCCCCATGCAACCATTAGTGTTTGATTTTTGTTTGCTAAAGTTGGTCACATGTTCAGATTCTCGATTGCTTCGTTGCATAGTGGTTATACATGGTTTCATTGAAATTAAACTTCGGTTCAGTCTCTTTACTATTAGCTAGATTAAATTAGGTTAGCATAACTAGATCTTTGATTTCTTTCAAGTCTTTGTTGGTTCAGTTGGAAAAGCAAATTGCAGAGCAACCGTACCATTTATCCATCTACCCGTACTCCATCAAACCCATCTGCTCCATCCCCTAACATGGATTCTTGCCTCACATCTGCCATTTGCTCACTTTGACCTAATTCCCCATATCCTTGTGCCACATTGCTCCACTGCCTCTTGGACAATTCCCACCATCCTTGCCACTCCTCATCTCCATTCCCCAAGCCCTGGACCTCTTCACACACCTAGCTCACCTCCATACCCACTCCTTCATCTTTTTTCCTCCATCCATCCTCCAAAATCCCATTTCTGAACATCCTGTAGAAAATTACAGACATCCTGTAGAAATTCCAGAACATCCTGTAGAACCCCTGCAGACTTCCTCTAGAAGCTCACGAATGAGGTTTCTTGATAGCCAAACTCTGTGAAACTCTCTGGAAGGGTGTTAGGGACCCCTGAGGCCCTCTCTGAACCTTCCTGACCTCTTCCAAGCATTTCCTCTCGCCAATCCACCTCTATACAGTCAAAAACAGTTAAATCGCATGCAAGATAATTCTAACAACTTATTCAAAAATACAAAAAGATGGTTCTTTCAAATTTTTCTATAGACATAGCTTAGATACATGCATTTCATCTTCTTAGAAGTCAATGGCATCTCTCCCAGTAGCTTGCATCCTCTTTCTTGCATCAGTAGAGCTAGCTGGTAAAGGGTTTGCTAGGGTTTGCGTTTTCTTTCAGCTTTTCAGTTTCTTTCTGCAAATAGATTAGCTTCCTTCGAGTTAGCTTCCATCCATCAGTTAGAAAGCTTCTTCTTAGAGCTCATATAGTTTGGCTTGAGCCCCTAGCGAACTTGTGCCAGCTAACCAAGTGACAGCTGCGGCAAGAGCTAGTACTTGTGCATACTGCACTGTCGCTTCGAAGTTTGTTACGAACTACTAGGTTGATAAAAGTAAAGAAGGGAGTCCCAGGAGTTGCAACATTGTTGCTGCAATACTGGAGCCCACCAGTAGGGAATTCAAAACGATATCATCAAGAGGGATAAACGAAATAGGATGTGGGAAAAACATTCAAGGGAGAAGAGGGATTCTACGAATCGGGTAAGAGTAATTTCTTGGAAGAAGGAGGAAGGTAATTCATTGGGGAATTTAGAAAAGAAACTAGTGGGACATTTCAAAATGGGAAATAGAAGAAGATTTTACCTTGAAGTCTGTCTGCACTGGTACAGGAAAAATAACTGCAACGGGAAGTAAGCGTTTACTTGGAAAAAATGTCCATGCTAGTTACCCCAAACTTGGGTAAGGGCTCAATTTTGTAACCTGCTTCCTCTTGGTGGAAGCCAGCATATCTAAAATTCAAGTAACATTCCCTTTTTATGAAAATTTTTTATCTTCCTGCCAACAAGCTAGTTTTTAGGTTGATCCTTCTGCAATCATGTTAGTCAACTGATTTTCACAATTACAGGGAATTTTTTCTTTTTATACTTTTTATTTTTGTCATTTTTTATTTTTATTTTTCTTTGATAATTTTTTCTTTAAAATAAGGACAAGAAGGAATCAATTCTTCAATAGGTTGGTGTTATCACCTACCAACTCCTTTTCAAATGGTTGTTGGACTTGCTGCATAAAATATGCTTTCGTAAGGGGCTGAAAATATACCTTCAATCTATGCCCATTTACCAGGAACACTGAATTCTGTCCATCAATAGTTTTTATTTCTACCGTTCCATTTTCGAACACTTTGACCACCTCATAGGGTCCCATCCAGCATGTATTGAATTTTCCTTTAAAATATTTGAATCTTGAATCGTAAAGGAGCCCCTAATCACCTGGTTGGAATTGATTTTTTTGAATGTGCTTTTCATGACACTTCTTGCACTGTTGTTGAACTAAGATGTTGTATTGAACAACATCCCTTCTGATTTCATCTAAATCATTCAATTGTAGAAGGTGCTACTTCTGTGCCTCAGAGAGATCTAGCCATAATTGGACTGCAGTCCTGAAAGTCTTGATCTGGAATTCTATTAGCAAACGGACTTGTTTCCCATACACTAGCTCATATGGTGTGTGTCCCATGCTATTTCTCCAAGTTATCTGATAGGCCCACAATTCTTCTGGTAATTTGTCAACCCAATTCTTTCTGTTCATATTTACTATCTTTGTGAGGACAGACTCAATCACCTTATTTGTGGATTCTACCTGGCCATTTGCTTGCGGGTGATATGGTGTGGATTTCTTGTGCCGGATTTTGTACTGCTCCATTACACCCTATACTAAACAAGAAATAAACTGTGATCCATTATCAGAAACAATTTCTCTAAGTACACCAAATCTGGTAAATATTTCAGTAAAAAGAAAATCAACAACAACACTTTCAGTAGGAAAAGAAACAACTTTAGCTTCTACCCATTTTGTAACAAAATCTGTACAAACCAAGATATCCTTTTTATTTGATGATGAAGGATTTATTGGTCCTACGAAATCAATAGCCCATTTTTCAAAAGGCTCAATCATAACTTGAGGAAATAAAGGCATCTCATTGATTTGGTTAGGCTGGCCAATTTCCTGACAGCTATGACACTGCTTGACGTATTGTTTGGCATCCTTAAACAAGGAAGGCCAAAAATAGCCAGCTCGTAACACTTTGTATGCAGTTTGCTTATCAAAAAAGTGACCACCACATGGTTCATCATGGGAAGATTTTAAGATATCAAACACCTCTTCCTCTCTTACACATCTACATATAATGAGATATACTCCAGTGAAAAAGAGGTCTCCTTGGATCTAGTAATATACAACACTTTTCTGAATGCTATTCCACTTTTCACGAGTGGATAAGTGGGGTGGTAATTTTTCCGGTGACTAAATAGTTAGCTATATCAAAAAACCATGGAGACTTTGTTGACACAGCAAAAAGATGTTCATCAAGAAAATCATCATCAGCAGGAATTGCTTCACCAGGATTATTTAATCTTGAAAGATAATCTGCTACTACATTCAATTTCCCTGATCTATCAACAATAGTAATATTAAATTCTTGTAATAATAGCAACCACCTAGTCACTCTACCACTAGTTAATGGTTTATTCATCAAATATCTTATAGCGGAATGATCATTAGATACAAAAACTTCGTATCCTGTAATATAACTTCTGAATTTATTAATAGAAAAAATTACAGCTAAAAACTCTTTCTCTGTGACAGTATAATTAAGTTCAACGGGTGACAAGTTTTTACTAGTGAAATAAATAACATAAGATTGTTTGTCTTCTTCCTATCCT
>APFE031738845.1:264731-283405 GCA_000404065.3 Pinus taeda
AATAGGATAGTGATCCAGTTACTCAGAGGATATTGCAGCAAACATCCTAAGCTTTGGGATGAACATTTGTGTTATGTGTAGCATGCTTACAATAGAGAAAAACACTCTTCTACACAGAGATCTCCTTTTGAGACCTATTTTCGTTTCATACCAAGGTCCCCTTTCGATTTTGTCTTTGGTAAAGATACTATGGTTGATGGACACAATGATGTGGACAAGGCAACTAGGTTCATTGAACAGATCCAGGAGATCCACCAGGTAGTACAGGAACAACTGGAAAAGGGCCAAGCCAAATACAATGCTAGGCATGACAAGCATCAGATGGAGCATAGTTTTCAAGTTGGAGACCAGGTCTGGCTGTATATCAGCAAGGACAGGATGCAAGGTGAAGGTAAAAAGCTAAAGCCTATCATGTATGGACCCTTCAAAATACTTGAGAATATTGGTGAAAATGATTTTCACCTTGATCTACCAGCTTACATGCACATCTACTCAGTCGTAAATGTAGATTGCTTGAGATTGTTTGAACCTTCAATGATTAAGGATCCTGAAGAGAAAAGTCAATTTCCTTCTATTGATGACCTGCTACCTGAATATCTGAATGAGTTGCAGGAAGACACAGCCTTGGACAAGAAGGTAAGGACAACGCGTAGAGGGGATGTTGACTACCTCTGAATTGGACTCAAAGGTTCGAATCCGACCAGTGCAAAGTGGATTGAGATTGGGCAAGTGAGATAGAATTACCCTCACTTAGTCAATGCTTGAAATAAAACCAAATTTTGGTGGTCCAAAAGCTTTTTAGTGGGAAGGTCGTGATCTGAATTGGATCCATAAAGAATGTTAAACAAATCCATGGTTGTACCAGGTTGGGACAAACTTCTAAAAATTCCAAAACAATAATAAAAAACACCCTGAACCAGTGGCAAAGGCAGCCAACGTGGAACGACGAGGACCTCAGTCAAAGCGCACTGATCGAGGCCCATGGAGACTGGGCGAGAGGCCTAATTAGCTCCTGGGAGCCCCGGATCGGGAAACAGAGGTGGATTTTGATGTGCGATTAATTACGTATCGCTGGGAAAAAAGGGCCGAAATGGAGAAGCCCCAAGCACTTGGACGCATGGGGAGCCGGAGAACTGTGGGTGAAAAGCGAAAGAGCGCTAAAGGACAAGGCGGGACCTACACTTCGAAAAACCCGCAGTATTGATCGGGGTGCCCTCAAACGGTAAGCGGGTTTGGAGAAATTGGAGTGATCCCACTCAACGATCGGCGCGTGGCAAGTGGAGGAGAGAGAAAACCATCGTTGATTGTGCGTTAAAGGTCAAGCTAGTCAACTGCATGGGTCGTGCATATGGCGTCGGATCTGGAGGCCCTAGATTGGACAAATGAGATCGAGCTCGATGGGGGGAAGCAGAATCAAAGAAGGAATGAGCCGGAATTTAGAAGGATTTGAAGTCCATTTTGACCGCCACAGAGGAGGAAGGCTTCATCCATGTTATAACCGAAGAACCAAACCAACAAAGCAGGTTGGCGCATTATAGGAGGACATGTGGCCACTGCTTGTGGGCCGATGATGACGCTGAGCCAGGGAACTCCAAGCACAGCCACAGAAGGCGATTTGATGGAGGCGGAAGAGGAACTGAACATACATGGAAACGAATGGCTTAAAGCCATGAACAAAGACAGAATACAAAGGCATAGAGACAGTCATCCAAAGAGAGAGACAGAGGAACCAAAAGCCCGAGAGGAGGACGGAATACAGGGGAAAAGATAGCGAAGCAAAAGTAGAAGAGGACAGAGGGCCGAGCTGAACAAAGGCAGTGTCAAGCACCAGAGAGCTTGAGGGATTCAATCCATCCCAGAGAGGATTTTTCCAGACTGACCACCAAATTGGGCTCTTTCCATTGTAGACCAGAAGGTCACAGAGCTGGTAGGCAAATGAGTCTATGAAATCTAGTGGCTTGGGGAATCCAAGAGCCACCCTACCAAGCAAATCTGTTTTAGGTGACTCATATTGAGCTCTTGCATTGTAATTCTCTACTTGAAACACAATAAAATAAGGCCACCACTGAAGCTGGATAGGAGATGTAGCCCTGGAGAATAGGGTGAACTCCTTATTAATTTCTTGTGTTTCTTGTATTTGCTTACTGTATTTCTCTGCTGTCTTTCCATTCAATTGTCTGTGTATTGGAAATCTGATCGATCTGTTTCTTAAATAACATAGACACACACACCAACACATGAGTCTGTAATACCTTCATTTAATAAATCTTTAACTGAGGTCACTCACAGGGTGATTATCAGATCCGGTACACATCCCCACCTTCATCTGCGGTGGTTTTTGCCTCTGTAGAAGGAGCATCATCAGATCCCTTTCCTTTGTCACGAGATTTAGATTTACAGTCCCTTTTGTAGTGCCCTTCCTTTCCACATTTCTAGCACACCACCTTTACAGTTTTTACTGGAGATTTAGATATCCCTCTAGATTTAGATCTCCCACTCAATGACTTATTTTTGTTTCTGTTTTGGGACCGTCCTCATACAGGCAAGGCATCACCATTCTGGCTCTCCATATTTTTCCATATCATCTCCTCTGTCAGCAAGGATGAGACTATTTCAGCAAACTGCAAGGCAGTTTCATTGCTACCTATTGCAATAACTAAACTATCCCACGAATCTGGTAGAGAACACAACAAACTAATGCACTTATCTTCATCTGAAATTTTGATATCAACAGATGATAATTGACTTATCATAGTATTAAATGCATTCAGATGCTCTGTCACCGAGTCTCGATCTTTCATCCACAGGTTATACATCTTTTTCCGTAGGATCAGTTTATTCACCATAGAATTAGATTGGTACAAAGTCCCTAACTTATCCCACAGAGCCTGCACCGTAGCTTCCCTTGATACATTCAACAATACTGAATCTGAGACACACAATCTTATTGTGCTCTTTGCCTTCCGATCCAACTTCTTCCATTCTTCATTAGACACTCCCATTTGTTTAGTACCTAGATCTGCCATGATCCACTCATCCTTATCCACCAACGAATCCTCCATCTTCCGTTTCCACAACTCAAAACTTTGCCCATTAAATTTCTCGATCTCTATCTTTCCACTGCTCGCCATCTGCTTTCACCACCAAAATCGATCCTGTAGATCTCCCACTGAATGAGGTGTACCACAGGCCTGAGTGAAACCCCTCAACAACAAAGGCGTCCCCTTGAAGCCAAAACAACTCTGATATCAAATGTAGGTTTTAAACCCGTATAGAAATTACCTGCATATGAATTCTAAAACATAGAAAATAAGCAATCCGAGAGCATAACACATAAAACACATATACACAGAGATTTTCCCCTAGATCCCAAAACCAGGACAACCAACTTGATTTTTCATTCTTGTCCTTTCAATGTTACAATACATATTTATATGTGCCGAAGCATCCAATACCATGGACCGAAAACCATCGTGTGTAAAACCATGTGCAAAATCTTGCACAAAACCATAGGTTGGTCCACCCAACCTAATATAGGGTCCAAAAAAAAAATTCCCAAGGCACTGCCTCGGACCTCGTAGAGGGGGGCTACCCCCCCCCCCCCCCCCAACTAACCCCCAAGTTCACTACATGGGCTAGTCGTGGAAAGAATAACACAACCCAACATAAAGCTCCATTCGGAAATTTCGATCTGTTACACTTGTGAGAAAACAGGAAGACGTTATTGTTATTTCGATTGTACTTGAAAAACATTTCTTTCCATCTCCAAAAATGCACCTCCATGTTGTTGGAAACCATTATGCAAAATGGTAAATAAACACAGAGAATTTGTGCAACACTTGGGAAGAGAAAACATGGCTTCTGTAGCGAATTCCCATACTGAGTGTGAAGCATGTGAATATGATTTGAAATCATGAAAATTAGGGGATATCAAGGATGGAGACTTAGGGTAAATGGGTATTATTCATACATGATGCACTATGATGGTTTTTAAAGGGGATTAGGCTTAGAGTAGGTTAGGAAATACAACAATTGTATGGAATGAGGGATGAGGGAATAGGTGATATTATAAGGTAGAATAGGGGGATAGGGGACATGGGGAATATTATAAGAGGAAATGAAGTGTATCCTAAAAACCAAGTTACTTTGAACAACAAACCCTTGATTGTAGTTGATTTTCAAATGAAATGTTTAACGGACCTTCACTTCGACAATATACCCCATGACCCAAAACTCTGTGACGACCACTCCCAAGGAATCAAAACCACTTCACATTATCAACCAAATACTTTGAAGACCAGAGTCATAGTGATTTTCAAGCATTGGTCGGTCGAAATCATGATAGTAAAAGTGTTTGTGAGTTCAACTTATTCCATGACAACAAAATTATGGATTCAAAGACATTTGAAAACTGAAAACTAACTAAATCTAACATCAGCTCCATTGGGGATGGAAACCTCACTGTGAGATGCCAAGAATGACATCGCAGACAAGAATCCTATCCATTGGGCAATGGAATAAATGTACAAAACTGAAAAAATGACTAACATATTGAAAAATTAACTGAATGATGTGGCTGAAAATGACTTCTCACTGACAGATAATAGATTGTCTTATTTATGACAACAAAGCTTTGAGACCTTAGGGTCTTCACCTCAGGCTTTAAATCCCAATGATAAATGGCCACAACCTTTTGAAGATATCTTATATATAATATATAATATATATTATATATATATATATATATATTATATATTATATGTATAGTATATGTATATGTATATGTTATATGTATATGTATATGTATATGTATATGTGTATTATATTGTGTGATATATATCTATATATCGATATAATTCATATATCTATATATTATAATATATATATTATATTATAATATATATATATATATATATATATATATATATATAATATATACATATATACATATACATATACATATACATATAACACATATATATATATATATATATAGACACACACACACACACACATGTGAGATGATCCCTCCAATGTATCCAATCAAGAAAATGACTACTTAATCAAATTCTTCTCACACCCTTTGCAAGCAGACAAAAAGATGTAAATGCTAACCACTTAACATGAAACCTGAGTCCAAAACCTATGCTGACAAACAAAATGAACTCCATGTTTTCTTATTCTTCCAAAAAACTAACCAAAGGATCTTGAAAAACATGAAGAATTTCTTCTTGTTGATCAACAAAAGGAGAAAAATAAACATCATTCCTAAAAATTGGTTGTTCTTGTTCTATGTTATCAGTTTCAAGACTGCTCTCAAAATAAATGGCAGCAGTGCTTTTATCATTCTTTCCATGTACGTCAAAGAAAGGAAAACTTTGTTCTTGAAAATATTCAATTGAGGTAGTCACATTGGAACAAATTTCCACAACCATGGGGTCTTCGATAACTTTCTTTTCATGGTTTTCTTCATTGGTTGTAAACTGACACAAGGAACTTGAACATTATAACAACTATCCTCTACCATTTTCTCCTGCTATTGGAAAGGATTCTCATACTCTTGATCATCAAAAGATGGATAAGACTACTGTAAATTATCCTCAAACTTAGAGGATGGAACATGACTATCACAATTAAAATATGTTGGGCTTCATTTTCATCAAAGAGAGAGGCTACCATTTCTTCTTGCTAATGAAAGGGATTTTCATGAAGGCCGTCTACAATTTCCTCATCCATGAACTCATTATCTTCATACAAGTTTTCCAAATTTCCAATGAAACTCTAAAAATGTCGATAGCAATTTTGAACTAGCAATAAAGACGGATAAGATTCTTTAAAAATTTCAAAGAATATTGCATGAAAATGATTTAAAGAACATAAAATAGCTGCTGGAAATTTTGCATACCATGACCTTGTCTTTCCTTCCAGAGTAGCCATGAAAATCTTCATGAGACAATCTTCATTCCATTAAATTTTAAGCCTCCGTGAATGCATATGAAATTTGACGATATGTAAATCAACCTCATCATCTTTATCATATTTGAACTTTGGCAAATATGATTTCCAATCTATAGAAGGCATGCGATTTGGAAATCCTCGAATGTGATCTCGATTCATGGGATCATACCACACAACTGAATTCATTTTGAAAACGTGGATACACCATTGGAGCTTGAGAATCTAAGTTCTACATGATTGGAGTCTCTAGGTGAATGGTTCAACATTCCTAACTCTGACTATTGTCCACCATCAACAACCAAATCTAAAACTTTGAAAATATTTCCTTGGGAATACGAAACTGTTTGGTCCCCGGAAACGACGCCACTATGTTAGCACTACATGATTCATTTTATGCTAAAAGAAAAGGGTCACAAAGGTAACCACATACCGCTTTTGGTTAGAAACTAGTCTTTTCTAACTATAGGGGGCTCCCTCATTCAAAAAAACTTAAAATTGGGTACTTTGAAAGTACATACAAGATAGAGACCATATTTGAAAGGATTCTTTGAGAAAATGTTTGTTGAAAATGAAGATCACTGAGAACTTAAACTCTATGATCCTAATACCATTAGCCAATGATGTTTATGCATTTAACAACTAATAACACACACATAGGCTTGGCTAGCATATACTTCAGATAAAGGAAACCAATTATCGTGTAATGGAAGATGAACATGAACAATACTCATTCACACAAAAGAAGAAAAGACAGAAAACAAAGGTATAAAGTATTCCATTTGAAACTGAAATATCCGACACAACATAATTATAGCAATGCAAGATTGAATTATAATATGCCTAAATAAATACCCATGAATTAAAAGATTATAGATAAATATAATGAAATAATAATCACAAGGGGGGGAACAAATCTGAAACATAGTACCACAAGCAGCTTTAAGAATATCCATTGGCATGCTCTGCATAAACAAATTTATTTATAAAAACTAGATCATAGTCTCAAGCTTCTCAGAGCTAATTCGTAATACAATCTAACCCCTTCTAACTTCCAAACTTTAGCATTAAATAACCATACAATATTTTAACAGTATATCATGATGTAAAGAATCACTGATCCAGACTTAAACAGGAACGCAACAAATTATAGAGATAACCATACACATAGATATGTAGCGTAAATAATACTTCATTTCATTAATGTAAAATACTGAAATATGCTTACAAATAGTAATGGAAATAAACCAGCTAGGGCGATGGTAGCTTATCTCTGAGAAGAGATGTGGTGGCTACATGCCTCTGAACTGTGTTACAATGAGGCTCGAAGGCCTATTTATTTTCGAGAATAATGGAAAACCCTAACATTCCAAAACCTAACCCTAGAAGATGAAACGCCAAACTGTGGGCCTCGTTTGGGTAAATTGGTACATCAACTTCCCGAGGTCGTAACTTTGGCATACGATCTCTGTTTGATGCGTACAATAGCTCGTTAGAAAGATATATCCGAGCACTACCACTTTGGCAATGGAAACATGGTCCATGGACCCATGTTTCCCCCAGATTTCCCAAAGACCGTCGTTTAGGGCCTCAAAATGGCTCCGAAAGTTCAGGACCCGAAAAACTACTAAAAATAGTAAGTTGTGCTACAATTAAGGAAACTGAAAATGTTGAGAGAAACAATGGTGGGATTCAAGGTGGACTTGGAAGGTGGCCACCAAGATCCACCTGGATCAATCACTTATCAAATGAAGTGGATCAAATTGAAAACAAAATAGGAAATTGAACATACTTATTAGTTTTTCTTTAATAAAAAAAACAAGAAAATATTGACAAATTTTTATCATATTGTCTTGCCGTGCTAGCTATCCAAATTCTAGTATTTAGAAACACCGAGCAAACTTTTTGCATAAAATAGAAATAGGAAACAACAATAAAGCCGTACACTATGTGGCAACTAGGTATGATGCACTGATCACATATGTCTCCATAAAATCAATCACCTTGCTGATGAATGGTTGTCTTACCTCGATCCCAACTCAGCATCACCTCATTCCACTTAGTCTTTAACAGTTGGAACCTTCCAAAAACTCGTGAAGACCTATGTGCAACAATTACACAACAACTACATAGCACCTATACAATGAGACAATTTTTTGGGTATCACTCCTAAAAAGTAATACCTGTGTAAAAATTGGAGCTTATTGTAGAAGATATTAGTGAAGATACAACTCTCTCTATTTCTGCAAATCATTCCCCATCTTCCCAGAAAATTCTCTATAAAACAATGACTTAAAATAGGAAATTTATGAAATGTGAAAACTGAGCTCTGAGGATACATTTGAAAATATCAATCTATTACACATGCAAATCCTAGAAGAGGTTATTGTTATTTGGCCTGTCGTTGAGAAAATCCTCTTTCAGTTTCCCAAAATTCTCCTCCATGTAGTTGGAAATTGTTCTGCAAAATGGTGAATAAAATAGAGTATTTGTGCAACACTAGGGAAGAGAAACATTTCTTCTGTAGAAAATTCCCACAGTGAGTGAGGCATGCAAATGTGATTTGAAAATATGAAAATTAGGGGATAGATAGGATGGATACTTGGGGTAAATGGGTAGTATTCATACATGATCCGCTATGATGGTTTTCAAAGGGGATTATGCTTAGAGTAGGATAGGAAATACAATAATTGTATGGAATGAGGGATGAGGAAAGAAGTGAGATTAAAATGTAGAATAGGGGGTGTTATCCTATACAATTTCCTAGGTTGAGGGGGAGATCAAAAGAGGTAATATTGAACCACTTTCAAATTAGTAGCTAGCCCTACTGAACCAGAGAGGGATCTCTCTAAGGATTTGTCAATGAATAACTAAAAAGAAATAGGCTTTAGGCTAGATATACAAGTCTTGTTTGAGTATTTATGAATTTAGGGTTTTTAGTTTGTTGGACGAGAGAATAAAGTAGGTAATTAGGTCAAGGCTTCAAGTACGCAGTAAAAAGTATAAAGAGGAGCTAGATATCAGTGTGTTATGATGAAATTAAAGTGTTTGTCAATGTAGTGTAGGTATGTGAGTTTAAGAGAACATAATGAGCATGTGAAAGCATGAATTCATTAGTTTTAGAATAAAAGAAACACAAGCATGATTTCCACATAAACAGAGCTTAAATTTAAGATTTTTGTCTATATAACTGCAAGGAAATTCATAGGAATAATATAGAGAATGAAAATAGAGATGATTTCATCTATTAGAAGCTGATAGGAATAGAAAAAAACACCATAGACTCACTAAACAAGTATTCCTGAAATATAGCTACAACTGCTCCTGTATTAGCTGTAAGAGAACATAAGGTACCAAGCCTCTCCACAAAAGTCCAAACCTTCTGTCTAAATGATAAATGATACATATATACTCAATCAAACATCTACCCCACCTTCAGGAGCTGAATTCCTAAGTGGTGGAATTGTTTCCCAAATTCTCTCAAAAACAAGTAAGAGTGAGAAGGTCAAATACAAACTCTTCTCTTAGACTTTGTTTTTAATTTTTCTTCCTTTATGAGGCCTAATTAACCATAAAAACAACCTATAATTTCTATTTATTCATGATTATATCATATAACTTTGAACTACTACAATTACATCCTGATTTTTCACTTTGACCAAGTCAAACTAAAAAACTAGGAAATTACACAGTGAAATTTTAAACAAAAACTCAGAAATTTGTAGAAGCACAACGCTGAATTTGAGCCCACTTTAAGGTGCCTTCCTAAAGTCAAAATTGACATTTGATAAGACATTCTACTAGCCTTTCCTGGCTAGTTTCTATAACACCTTGAACTTTTTAAAATGACCAATGGGAAGACCTTCAAAAACTCATTCTCCCAAGGTGTCTCCAGAAGCGTAGCGCCTATCAAAAAGAGTGGCAGAATGATGATTTGTTGACCCCTTTTTCTCCTTTTTCTCAAAATTTGAGCCCTCTTTGAGAAATATGATGAAATGGGACTTGATTGGAGGCCACCATATTTGTAAAAATGAAAGCCACTTGTCATTTTGAGGTCTGAGGAAAAAGCGCAGTGCCTTGTGACTAGCCCAATTTCTGAATTTGGCACCAAAATTCTCAAAAAACCAAAAATGCTTAGAAAAATTTCAATATTGGTCATGAAGTGCAAAATGAGGGGTGTCATTCCCTCATGGATGCTTTAGCAAGCATATCCAAGTTATCCCTCTCATTTTTGTCCTTTATGGTTTCCTTTAGATTATTTTTCAACTGCTTGAGCTTGATGTTACATATCATGGTGGCATGTGCCTCAATAGTTGATTATCCCTATTGGCCTTGTCAAGAAGCTATTCTAACTGGTCATTGAACTTAATTAGCCAATAATCTCTATCCTCATTGATTTCCAAGGTAATTATGTCCTCCATGTCTAGGTCTTCATCTTGTAAATTATGTCCTTTCTCATCCTTCAATGCCTTTTTTTTTTTTGCAGTTTCCTCATGTTCACTAGGCTCCAACACTGCTTTGCCTTTGCCTCCTTGCTGCAACACCTTAGATTTATCTTTCTCTATGATGAGTTGTTTAGCCTTAAGCTGAGTGTTTTCTTGCTCAAGGAAGGAGATAACGAACCTCGCTCTTGCCATATTGTCCATGAGTTCTTTGATTTGAGAATCCTTCTCTTTGATAATAGGTTGTATGTTTGAAGGTTCATTTGCTGCTTCCAAGTCCACCAATTAAAAATCATGCTCAATTAGGTCTTCATCTTGTACATGTGATCCATGTTTTGCTAAGGTAGAAGGCTTCGCCCTTTTCTCAACTTGAGAAGTAAACACAAGCCTTTTTCCTCTTTGATATATTTTAGCCACCTCATGTCTAGGTGCCTTTGGAACCTCTACTGACTTGCTTGATGATCCTACCTCCACCTACTGTGTTGATATGTTTTGATGATGAACTGAAAAAGTAGTTTCATGCCATTTCAAAGTTGTTTTTGTGAGTGAATCCATTGTCATGTTCTTTTCTAATAGTTTATGGAGAACTACAATCTTTATCAAGCTATGATGAAAAAGACTAGGGTAGTGTTATTTGTCTTTCACTTGTACCTTCTCACACATTTTAATAAGGCTTCTACATAGATAATTACACAGGCTGAGAGGTTTTAGAGATGTGAAAAGCATTAGAAGCCTGATGTGATATTCATACAATCTAGAAACTCTTCCCTCACAGGTTAAAAGCTTCATTATGACCTTCATCAATGCTCCAACAGGTACCTAAATGGGATGATGTGTGTATGGGCCTCTCTGTAGGGTGATTTCAAGAAAGATCTGTAATGTTCAGGGTCCAAGCTCATGCCTTTGAACTAGTACTCTCCATTATCAAGTATCCCTGTGCAAGGGAAATGGCAGCTACTGAAAATGTAAACCCAACCCCTGCTATGATGGCCCTTTCCCCTTTCATATGGGTGGCAATCCAATCAGTTAGTTGTACATGGAAACCCACTTCACAAACCCTTTTACAAAACCCTAGACAGTTGACATCTTCAAAGCACTGCTTGATGAATGGTGATGAGTTAATTTCATTGAATTTGGTAGGCTCATATCTCACGATTTTACCTCCTTGATGGTGTTTTCTCCTTTCTAATGGTGAATAATCTCCCTCCATTATGATAGAAACCCTAGATAATAGGAAAATGGAAAAACAATGAGGAATGAGTGAAATGATGAAATGAGGGGGTTGGGGAAAGGAAATGATGGTAGGGGAATTTTGGGAGGTGAATAAGGGCTGAAAGAAAGTTATGAAGTTTAAATGGAGTGGAATGAGGGAAAGGAATGATTAGGATAAATTGAAAAACAATGCTACTATAAAATTTGCCCAAAATGATAGGTATGAGCTAGGGTTTATGTAAGGGTGATGTAATCTGAGGGTATATAAGTTAATTAGTGAATAAAAGGGTGGTTTAAACATGTACAGAGGTAAGAGGTGAAAAAATTACATGCTTTGAATGTCATAACTAACCAAACTCATTAGTTACACTAGTCTTATAGCATGAAAATTTCACATAAACCCTAGATGAAGAAAACTTACATTAGCATATATCTTGCCAAAGGAAAAAGGTGAGAAAAAGGATGATACTTACCTTTGAATAAGCTTAGAATAGCAAGAAGTAGGAATGCAAGCTCAAATTCGAAATTTGGGTGAGTTTGGGTGATTTTCGGGCTACTTTGTCATAAGCACAACGCAGTTCATGGAAGTGCAGTGCCACCTTCAAAAGCGCAACGCAGGCTCCAAAAGCGTAGTGCGAAGAGATTTTGTCCAAATTTGGCTAGGAAACCCATGTTTTTTCACCAATGGAGAGGAGAGCTCGATGAACAAAGGAGGTTAGGAGGTAAATGAAATAAGTTTGGGACCTTTTGAGCTTTTATAGGAAAAATATGATTCTCTTTTGAATAAAAATAGGCCCCACATACCTTTTCAAAACATGATTTTCACCTTTTAAACTTGGCCACTTTGGAGAATTGAAGCCTGAGCTTCTCTTTATCTTTTTGAATAGTGAAACTTATTATTTTGGAACCTTCAGATTGTAACCATGAAGAACTCATGAAAATTCATAAAAAATTATGCCAAGAGATGCTTATCATAACTCATCTAGTGTTGGATTTATGCATGGAATGAGGATCGACCTTGAAACCCTAATGACCTAATGAAGATGTCAGACTGAGTGAAATGGTAATGATGATGAATGATATGATAAAAACATTCTTTTTATTATGATTCCCTCATTTGAGTGAAGTAGGTGTTCGGCATGTGATATCTTTCAAAAGAATAGAGAGATTCCTAGACAAACTAACCAGTGACCAAATTTTACTCTAAAAACCTAGTGACATGATACAATTTGACCTTGAGACCCCTAACAAACTTGCTAAAAGAATTCTTGATCACTGGTGAAAGGAAGACAATACTGACACTAACATTGGCTCCAGCTAGGGATGGCAACTCCTTGGAGGTGTCAAGAACTCCATAGACCAAGTAGCCTTATTCATTGGGTAGTGGAGTCTGTTACGCAGTAATTTGTCACCGTTGGTCACCGTCCTTGTTACCCCCGCTGTCACACATTGGAGGACACATTTATGGACCTGTGACCAGTGACACGACTTGAAAACACTTGCATTGAGGTCTCCTAAGTATGAACTTCAATATCCCTGAAGACACCATTTGAAGATTAACCTTGGAAAATGCCCTTTTTCCATTAGCGCGGGTCCACAGTGTCTAACCCGCGCCAATGGCTCAGTTCCTACAAAGAGGGTGCGCCCATAGACACGCTGTCACAGAACAAAGCCCGCGCGCCACACAAAATTAGACATGATTTTTGGCCAACGCGCATTGAAGTGTTTTTTCCTCCATTACCTATGCAGTCCTCTGAGGAAAAATCCCATGGATATGATCGAGTGTCATCCTTTTCATCCATGAGAACTCAGTCCAAAGGCTATTCTGGGACAATACCAAATCTTCAGTAAATGTCCGGATACGATGAATACTTTCTCCTCTTCAGTCTATAAATCACTGTCATCCTGCATTGAACCAGCTAGTTTTGGAATGCTAGAGTCAGAGTGTTGAAGTTTTGAGCTAAAGTAAGCTGAGATTATGTTAGATTGATAGTAAGAGCTGAGAGAGAAGTTATGCTACCAAAATTTTGAGAGAAAGAAGTGACTTTGCAATACATGCCTAACTGCTGACCCAGTTGGAGGAGATTTGCAGCGTCAAGCCTTAACTGGTTGTAATTCTTCTCTTATTTTATTAAATAATGAACGACTGTTATTATAGTTCCACTCATGTATTCTTCTGGTAATATTTGAGTTATATCCTGCTTGAATGATATATAATTGTATGATATTGGATTTTACGCTTGTTTCAGATTGTTCTTTATTTGTGCAGGTGTCCATGCGTGGAACGCGAGGATAGTGACTAGCCAAAGCTAGAGGACAGGAGCGACGTTTCTTCCACGAAAAAATAGCGTTGGATTCCAGGTAGGTCTTTTTGACCAACCTTTTGATTATGCAATTAGGAGCTTGCATGCAGCGTGTTTGATTGTTGCTAGACCCCTATCGGGCTAGTGGGATCGCCTCTGTCCGCAGAGGGGATTTACCGACCACAACAATTTGGCGACTCCACTGGGGAGTTGATTGTTGTTTGTGTTTGTATTGTCTGATTTGTAAGCTGTGGACGGAGTCTGAAGAGCGGCCAGGTAGCCTTCGAAACACTTCTGCTATGCAGGAGTGAAGTAGATGAACGCCACTTCAGTCGATCTCCGGGTTGATTTACAAACTGGACAATATCAATCTTGCTTCGCATGTCGTTTCTCTTTCATTGATTTGTCTGAATAACTCTCTTGGTTAGTTTTCTTGCTGTCTTTTTACTTGCTGGCTCTGTCTACATACCAGAAGCCAAGCCTGAGACCACTCTGTCTTTTTTTGCCTGGAATTTTCCGCCAGCGCACTTTTTCTTTACACAGTCGCGCTGGTCAGCGCGTGTTGCTCTCTGACAACTCGCGCCAATCTCTATTTAGCGCGAGTTGCAGGCATACAGTCGTGCCGCACTGCTTAAGTTTTTAAATAAACTTGTTTGCCGGTCTCTTAAGGTTGGGTTTGTCTCTCTCTGTTTTTTTTTACTTTCTGGGAGTCTGTTGGATTGATATTTGGCTGGTGGTTTTTCATCCTTCAGTTGTTTGCCATTGTCCACCGATTTTACATCTTGACCTTTGTGGTTTTGTGTTATCGAGCCTTCTGTTGGATTGATGATTTACAGATCCGGTCTTTTTGTTGATTGATTTCCATATTCTCCTGGTGGTTATATGAGTTTTACACTTCATACTGCAAGTATCTCACTTTTAGCTCACTTGTTTTGCCTGATTTTGTTGTGACTTAGCTTACATAGTTACTTGAAAATCTTGGCTTTTTCTTTGCTTTGTTGGGTTATTATTCTTGTTTCAGAACTGGCTATAGATTCTTTGGAATGAATTGTGTGATGATGAATATCTCTTGAAACTCTTTAAGTGCATTATCATTTTATTTTTTAAAAGAAAAGAAAAAGATTCTTGCTTTTCATCAATTAGGCATGTTATGTTAGTTTTTTGCTTTTAAAAGAAGAAAAAGAGAAAAGATTTTTCCTTTCTTGTTGATTAGCTGCATTAGAAATTTTGGACATCGTTTTGTTTGTATGAACCTCTTAACTCTTCTGTAGCTAGATTTCATCCAAACGAAACGAATACAATTCTTGCATGTAGTGGCATTTAGGACATTGAGAGATTACATTCGCTAAGGCCAGCAACCGAAACTTAATTAAAAGATCAACGTAAAATTTATTCAATGAACCTAAACAACGCATTGGAATCTAACGCTCATACTTTAGAGGTCTAGGCTAGAGACGTGTTCCGGCGTCGTTAAGCCTGGTGGTTTATCGTCGAGTGGTTGGGTGATTCCTCCACGGTGAAACGATAGGTACCAGTACGGACTGTGCTCCCACATACCGTCGAGTATAAATTGGGAGACCCCTATAGGATTAAAACCTTTGATCCATAGGAAGCCGAGTCTGCCGCCCTACAAACCGTAATGCACTGAACACAGCATTCGGGAAGATTGACTGCAGTACGGGAAGTCCTTGGTGATCTTTCGATTGCTAAGGTGTATAAGCGGTTTTATGGTTCGTTTGGCACACCCTCTTACCTAGATTTCCAGAGTAGTCAGCTTTTGATCCTTTTCAGACTGTGTAAAAGAAAAGGTGTAAGCGAGCAGCTTGTCACTTCGTGCTCGAAAAACATTCGAAGGAGACTAGAGTCAACTTTTCGTCCTTTTCTCGACTCTCTAAATATGAAAAGGTCAAATTAAAATGTCTTAATAATTTATCTGGCCGCGATCACACTACCCATTTAGATTTTGAGTGCGATAGTTTGACTAAGACTTCGTCTTTACGTGGCAAATTTCCCGGGATTCTTCAACCTAAGTCCCCCACCTAGTGGGGATGCTGGTCGTTTCCCTTCTCCTGGAAATGCTGGTGCCCTCTATATGGCAATGCTAACTCTCCCAGGGTTAACTGTCGGGTTACGAGTTTGGCTTTTTTCAAACTCTGTGGTCCCTTCTATGTCGGCTGATACTACGTCAGTCCCGCCGCCTGCTCAACACCCTGTTGAACCGAAGGTGGACCCCACCCCTTCGACACCTACTTCAACGTCTCCTTCTTCACCTGGTGAAAGTACCCAGGTGGCTAACAAGAAGAAGAAGAAGACAAAGAAGAAGAAGTCAAACAAGGGAACGGTCACAAATACAAAGAAGACTACAAGTACAACTGTTGTTCCACCACGGACAACGGAAGACGGACTCCTTCCCACCCCTCCACCAAATGTCAAGTTCCCTTGCAGACTATGCAAGGAAAACCACCTCCTTCGAGATTGTCCTGGCATTCCCAGGGTCTTAAGGATATGGGCTCGTGATCCAGCCCGTCCATCATCGTCCACTGGCCCTCACGGCGATGACACCCCTGTAGTAGGGAATACCAAAGTCAAAGGGAAGATTCTACTCCCTTGCAAACTTTGTGAAGGCCATCACTTCCTTCACCTTTGTCCACTCATGGACAAAGCCTCCTCTGTGTTGGAAAGTCTTGCAGACCCCTCACCCCAACTCCCCGCTGGATATCAGCGTCTTTCTGCCTCTGCAGATTGTCATTCTACTGACGACAAGGTTGGTTCGCATACCTCTCCTATTCAGTCTCCTCTTCCTGCAACTGGCTCCATCCAGCCTGTTCCCGATCAACCATTGGTCGACGATTGTGTCAGTTCAAATTTACCACCAGTTGAACAACCTGTTCTAGACGAAAGTCATAAATAGGTCCTTCATATTTCGTCAAATTCTCCTGAGTCTGACGACGATCCTCTTATCTATTTTAATTCAGAGGGTCCTTCTCCGGCTCTGTTCGAGCATAGGGGTGATTATCTGATTCCCCCACCCAGCAGTTCATCTATCTCCTTTGATTGGAGTCACCTGACCTCATATCGCCTTCCATCCCATGTACCTTTCCAGATCACTGTACATGCCTATGACACGGCCCTACCTGGCACCGTTATGGATGAAGGCGCATCGGCTAGTCTCATGCCGTATACTACTTGGCAAGCTCTCGGTTCCCCGCCGCTTAAGTCGATCATGCATACTTTATTGGCTTTTGATGGAAGAGCATGTCAATCTTTAGGAGTCCTCCCACAGCTACCTATTACTCTGGGCAGAAAAACCATCTATATAGACGTAATGGTTATCCAAAATGCTCTTGGTAACAATTTTCTCCTTGGTCGTGACTACATTTATGCCATGGGGGCTATTGTTTCTTCGCTTTTTCGCGTAATCTGCTTTCCACACAATGGAAGGATTATCACTATTGACCAGTTGTCATTCTTTAGCCCCCCCCTGCCGTTGTCACCTCCTCTCGGTTCTCATCCGCCAGTTGTCTCTGCCTCCTCGCAGGTCAACTATGTGAGTACCTTTCCCCCGCCTCTACCTAGCACAACCCACATGGTCAAAAGTGCTTTGGGGGCATTATATTCCAGTCTCCACGGCTTTGATCTCCCATCGGGAGTGCCACTTCTGGAAGCCCCGGCTTCCTCTTCCTTATGATGAAGACTGGGCGGAGCATAGTTTTTCCCTCTATCAAGCTCCCTAAAAAATGAAATCAGGAGAATCGAGGATGGTTTTGATCTTGTGGCAACCTCGTTAAAAAATGAAACATGATTGGTCAGATCATAGTTCATCATCCTATGTCAAGCTCCTTAAAAAATGAATGGTCCAGTCGAAGAAGAAGCAAAGCCCTGTTTGTGCATCAGACTTTGCTTTCAATTGTTGACCGAGGAGAGGTCGTCCAATGCACGTCCGAACGGAGTTATCGAGCATAGTTCCTGATCTTGTGTCAAGCTCGTTAAACAATGAAACAAGTGTCGAGCATAGTTCCTGATCTTGTGTCAAGCTCGTTAAACCATGAAACAAGTATCGAGGATAGTTTTCTTAATGTCTCAACCTCGTTAAAACAATGAAACTGTCTATTTCAAGGATAATTCATATCCATTATGTCAACCTCGTTAAAACAATGAACCGGGTGTTCGTGTTTTTTGAACACATAACCATTTACTCAACCTTCAACCCATTTCCAATGGATTGAAGCTTGGGGGGCATATACCTCGGATTGATACATCACTCAGATACATGATGTTTGGGGGCACGCCCATTTCACTTCCCATCAAGCATAGTTTGCATGTATGCCACGTGCTTTTAAGCTTGTATAAATAATAAAATCTTGTATAAAGAATAAAATATGTGCGTGTATATACGTTCCAATGGGTCGTTTGTTATGCACTAGATACATTAGATTACATATGTGTCCAACAGTCGCATAGCATATAAAACACATAAGTCACATGTACAAGATCCATCTAGGAATAAAACATAAGCATATAAACATACAAAAAACACATGGGTCACATGTTATGCAACTGATACATTTGCATAACATAATTGAAACATCATCACATGTACAAGATCCATCCAAAAAATCCATATATATATATATATATGTGTGTGTGTGAGTCAAAGTGTTCGCGCCCCGCGCGTTACAAAAAATAATACATGTCAAAGTCTATACAGCCGCTGACAGCGTACTCCTCAAAACGTACAAAAATGAAACCTAAATATCTAGGC
>APFE031738845.1:291626-308855 GCA_000404065.3 Pinus taeda
CTGTCAATGGATGGCTGCGTCCATACCGCATATATCATGTATTTGAACTATCATACTGTATCTCTCCATGCAGATTCTCAGCGGTAGTTGGATATGATCTTGTAAAGCACTTCACCTCTCTCTCTCTCGAGGCTCATGCTTTAGGGGGCATCTGTTACGCAGTAATTTGTCATCGTTGGTCACCGTCCTGGAGGACACATTTATGGGCATGTGACCAGTGACACAACTTGAAAACACTAGTATTGAGGTCTCCTAAGTATGAACTTCAATATCCCTGAAGACACCTTTTGAAGATCAACCCTAAAAAATACCCTTTTTCCATTAGCGCGGGTCCACAGTGTCTAACCCGCGCCAATGGCTCAGTTCCTACAAAGAGGGTGCGCCCATAGATGCGCTGTCATAGAACAAAGCCCGCGCCACACAAAATTAGTCATGATTTTTGGCCAACGCGCACTGAAGTGTTTTTTCCTCCATTACCTATGCAGTCCTCTGAGGAAAAATCCCATGGATATGATCGAGTGTCGTCTTTTTCATCCATGAAAACTCAGTCCAAAGGCTATTCTGGGACAATACCAAATCTTCAGTAAATGTCCGGATATGATGAATACTTTCTCCTCTTCAGTCTATAAATTACTGTCATCCTGCATTGAGCCAACAAGTTTTTGGAATGCTAGAGTCAGAGTGTTGAAGTTTTGAGCTAAAGTAAGCTAAGATTATGTTAGATTGATAGTAAGAGCTGAGAGAGAAGTTATGCTGCCGAAATTTTGAGAGAAGGAAGTGACTTTGCAAGACATGCCTAACTGCTGACCCAGTTGGAGGAGATTTGCAGCGTCAAGCCTTAACTGGTTGTAATTCTTCTCTTATTTTATTAAATAATGAACGACTGTTATTATAGTTCCACTCATGTATTCTTCTGGTAATATTTGAGTTATATCCTGCTTGACTGATATATAATTGTATGATATTGGATTTTACGCTTGTTTTGGATTGTTCTTTATTTGTGGAACGCGAGGATAGTGACCAGCCAAAGCTAGAGGACAGGAGCGACGTTTCTTCCACGACAAAGTAGCGTTGGATTCCAGGTAGGTCTTTTTGACCAACCTTTTGATTATGCAATTAGGAGCTTGCATGCAGCGTCTTTGATTGTTGCTAGACCCCTATCGGGCTAGTGGGATCGCCTCTGTCCGCAGAGGGGATTTACCGACCACAACAGAGTCAAAATGCAGAAAGCTAAACTAAAACTGAAAATTGATTGACTATTTGACATGACAGGACTGTAAAAGTAAAATAAAAGTAGAAACTGATAAAAGAATCCTTATGGCCTTGTCCTTGGGCTTCAAACTCCTATGCTAGCCAGTTAGATACTAGAACATAAAAACTAACCGGTATGTATAATGGTGGTGAGAATTTGTAGAAATTGCTTCAAACATGGTAGTGCTTGAGAAGCCTACCATTCATTGCTCCTCCTGAATAATATTCTCCATTCATTTCCTCCAATAGAAAATCATTCTTTCCTCTGAACGCTGAAATTTTATATGGTCCCTTCCATAAATTTTCAAATTTTCAAATTTCCCATGTTTTCATTTTTCTTCATTTCTTGCATCCCAACGAAGAACCACATCTCCCAAATTGAAATTGTCTTCCTTTGTCTTGTGATCATAGATATTTTTTATTCTTTCCTGAATTTTAGAAGTGTTTTGATAAACTTCCTCTTTAGTTTGTTGTAGATGGATCATCTGGTTTATCCTTTGCTGCATATCATTAGTTTCGATGTCCAATTTCTGCAGAATTGTCATGACTGGGACAACAAGAGATGAAGGAAAATTTGTGTCAACCCCATACACCAACTAAAAAGGAAACATACCTATTGATTTCTTAGTACTGACTCTATCCACCCATAAAGCATTAATGAGATTTTTGAGCCAATTCTTCTTATTTCTTCTAAAAATTTCTTGATGATGTTGATTAAATATTTGTTGGAAGATTTAGCCAAACCATTCCCTTGTGGATGATAAGCAGTGGAATTTACCAATACAATATGATACTTAGCAAAAAACTCCACCATCCTTTTTTATTTGAAAGCAACAACATTATCAGTGATTATTTTATGAGGGGAACCAAATCTAGAGAAGATATTAGACTCAATAAACTGAATGATAACAGAATCAGTAGCTTGTCTGGTTGGGATTGCTTCAATCCATTTTGTAAAATAGTCTGTGGCTATCAATATCCATTTGTTCTATGCTGATGATGAAGGATGGATCTCGCCAATGAATTCAAGACCCCATTGTTGGAAAGGCACTGTGATTGAAATGGGTTGTAAGGGTAATGGCAAAAGTTTTCTTTTTCCTTTGGAAAATCTGACATTCATGATAGCTCATCACTATTTTATATACATATGAAAAAAGAGTGGGCTAATAGAAACCAGCTCTCAAAATCTTGTTTGTTGTAGTCTTCCAGAAGTGATGGGAACTACAGTCTCCTTTGTGAAAATATTTCATCACATAATTTTCCTTATTTTCTACCAGACAATTTAGCAACACACCACCAGGGTCTTTCCAGAATAAAACACCATCAAGAATACAATACTTTGAAGCTTTCAATTTTAAAGATATAGTTTTACCTTTAGGAATTTTTGGTGGAGGATTTAAATGTTGCAACACATAAACAATGTCGGAATACCATGGAGATGAAATGAACATATCAGACACTTGTAAGTGTGAGTCTTTTTCTTCTTCTGTGGAAAGTGCTGCAATCAAATTGATATCTAGTGTAGGCAAATTAGAGTTAGCCATGAGCTTAGCCAAACATTGTCCCTTGATGAGCTTTGTGGGCTTTATCTCCAAATCATACTCCAACATCAACTTTGTGGGCTTTATCTCCAAATCATACTCCAACCTGGCTACAATCCATTTTCCCCTTCCGCCTTCAGGATCTGTCTGCATAAGGATTTCCTTTACAACTAATGTGGGAACATAAGCAATGGTATGAGAATAGAGAATGTAAAATCAAAATATTTGAGAGCTTTCACCAACGCCAAATCCTTCTTTTCAATTATTTTGTATTTCAGTGCTTCATGTCTTATTGTTCGACTGAAGAATGCTATAGGCTTCTCATTTTTCTGATTTTTTTTTTTGCATTAGAACTGCTGCTAATGTATGCTCAGAGGCAAATGAAAAAATGATGAACTATGAAGTATAAACTGGACTAATCAGAATAGAAGTAGTAGATAATGCAAATTTGACAGCATGGAAAGATTTCTTAGCCTCTAAAGACCATTTTTCCTCGCTGTCCCTTTTCAACATGTAAGCAATCTCTTTCAAATGTTCAGCGAGGTTAGGGATGAATCTTCTCAAAAAATTGATTTTCTCATTAAAAGACTAAATTTCTTTCTTGTTCCTTGGGAAATATAATTTCTAAATGGCTTGAACTCTTGCAGGATCAATGCGAATTCCGTCATTGGAGATAATGTGTCCCAACAACTTACCTTACTCCAGGGAAAATAAGCTCTTCTTTGGATTAAGTGAAATACCAAATTTTATGCATTTCTAAAAAACAATTCTCAAATAATGTAAATGATCTTCGTCAGACTTGGAAAAAATTGTGAGATCATCCAGATATATAACTAGAAATACATCATTTTCATTAGCGAAAGATATGTCCATAGCCCGCTAAAAATTCTCTCCTGCATTCTTTAATCCAAATGGCATATTGGCGTACATGAATGTACCCCATGGTGTTGTGAAGGTTGTTTTCAGTTGATCATCTTTATGCACCAAAATCTGATTGTACTCAGAATATCCATCTAGCAACGACATCTTGGAAGACCCAACCACCCTCTGAAGTATATGATCCATCTTTGTCAAGGGATAATTTTATTTCAAGGATACTTTGTTTAAATTTCTGAAATCAATGAAAAGACGAGTCTCCTCAATCTTCATTCTTACTAGTACTACATTTGACATCCATTCAGAAAATCAAATAAGAACTATGATACCAGACTTATAAAACCTATTTACCTCTTTTTCAATTGATGGTAGCAGCTTAGGATTAATCCTTCTCAGTTTTTGGCGAAATGGATTTTGATCAGGTTTGACCTGAATAATGTGCTGAATGACATTCTTTTCATAAACCTTCAAATCTGAATAGTCCCAAGAAAATAAATCAAAAAATTCTATCATTAAAGCTATGTACTTACTTTTCATCTCAAGAGATAAGGAATTTGACAATTTGACCACCTTAGGCTTGTTAGCTACACCAATGTTCACATCTTGAACACCTTTCTCTATGGGGATGATGGTGGTCTTTTTGAAAACATCGTCACGATCAAACAACTCTTCGAAAGGTACAAGTCCTCTTGGAATGTTGTTTTCCTTCAGATGCAATATTTCAATCTCAGTTGATTGAATCTTTGGATCATTCATATTTGATGTATCATCAATGCGTGAATTTTGGAATTCACCTTCCATTTGCAAAAAATTATTGATTTGTTTGTCATCCCAAAACACCTGCCAAAATCTCATATTATTAGGAACAACTTGACAATGTTTAACATGGATAGAATACTTCTGATTGGAGTGAATGTGAATCTTCACCATACTAGCTACAATAGCAAGAGAATTAGCTATAACATTATGAGTTCTAGGAATAAGAGACAAAGTATATTCTGAAAAGGTTTTGAGGATGTCAAGTACAACATTGCCATAAGCTCTCATTCTTGGATGCTTGGCCTGGTATTCCCCTCTTACTTGTTTGATTACCAACTCGGAGTCGCCCTAAACATAAATTTTCTTTCCTCCCAACTTTTTTCAGAATTTTGAGGCTAGCAATCAATGCCTCATACTCTACCTCATTGTTTGAGCAATCAAAAGCTAACTTGTAAGAACACATTCTTACATTGCGTGGAATTTTACATGAATGATGTAATGGACCATGAATCCAAACACCAATCCAAGCTCCCTCTTTTCCCAATGAGCCATCAAACACCATGGTCAAAACACCATTTTCTTCAACTAGAAAAAGAACTTCTGAAGGCTGAATTGTTTGATATTTTGGAGGATGGCTTGTTGTCTCAAGACACTCTATTTTCTGCACTAACTCAATAATATTTTCAAGAGGATTTACTGGCCGCAAACATTCTTCATTAATCTCTTTTCCTTTAGCAATCACAACTTTCGTCACACTGCTTATAACATCCAAAAATTTTGAAATTTCTACAAGTTGACTGTCATCATCGACTGAATTCATATCACTATACAAAATGAAAGAATTGAGATCGGTATGTACAACATGTATGGGGTGATTTATTGGTTTTTCCTTGCTACTAATCATGAATTTCATCTTCTTCTCCCGATAGGGTTTTCTGAGTTTCCCAAATAATGGAATAGTAGCATATGAAAATTCAAGTTGTAAAGTGCCTTTTAGCTTTTCTCCCCAAGACCTTGAAAGCAACATACCAAACTGAGGAGGAATATCAACAACCACTACATCCATCAACACATTCTTGGGTGTAATTTGGTCCAAGGACACTACTAAATCTTTCATAAGGACAAGACATTTCACTCTTCTTGAATCAAAAGAGTAAAGGTCATGATAAGGTCAGGTGATACTCAGTCCTAGTTTGTCCATGATGACTTTAGGCATAACATTATGTGAGGCACCGAAGTCTAGCATAGCATTATGGAGGATAAAGTCATGAAGTTTGAGACTAAGATAGAAAGGTGGGATTTCACTATCTTTAGGACTTACTTCTAAGGTTGGACCAAAAAGAATTGTTGGCTCATCATCAGAAACATTTATTGTGTTTGACATTTGGTCAACCTTAAGCATTTTAGCAACCTGAAACTTATACTTATCATTCTTCACTAATTCAGTGAGAGGAATTGAAACTTTGAACTTAGAAATTTCATTTTCCAAACTAAATAAATTAGATTTCTTTTCTACCTCTTTTGGAGTAATGTCCTTCTTTTCAATATGCCTTTTAACTTGAGATTCCTTCTTATGACTTTCACTTTGAAACTCCTTATATTTTCTCACATTGCTAGTAGAGGCCTCATTTGTTTTATCCTAGCTCGGTATGACAATCTCTATTTCTTTATTTTGATTTGCAGGAGCTGCTTCTTTGCTTTGTGTTTCTTTTTGTGCATTTTGCCTCTTCTAGTTCAATGTAACAGGTACATTTATGTTCCTTAAGTTATATTGCTTCTACAAATGATTTAGAGCATTTTGATATCCTCTTTGGTATTCTTCAGTTTTCATAGCCCATACATCATCACTTGCAAGTACTAACTACTGATCACTTGGTACAAAAGATTCTTCAAAAAACTGACCTTCCTCCGTTAAAAAGGTGGGTATCTCACCTTCTTCAAAGAAATTATTTTCTTCTACAATCTCCTCTTCATCTTCTTCCTGGCCTTCGATATAATTTTTCTGAAATGGAGCTCTTACTTGTCCTTGAGGCGCTTGATTTTGTGGCTCTTTTTTTCTATTTCTGAATTGTTTCTACTAGCCATGAAAATTCAGATTCCTTACTGAAGGCTCCGCTTGTCAATTTGTTATGGACATTCTTTCCATCATCATTTCCATGGTTTTGATCAAAGTTTCAAGCTTTACTTCTGATGATGATGACGGCTCTTATTTAAAAACAAATTTCTTTTCAGTCCTCTCATTTTTTATTTAGATTTCTTGATGAGCATATTAGCTTTGACACTTACTGCATTTCGCTACAGTTCTTCAAGTTTTGCAGGGTCTCTCTCCCTAAGCTGATATTCCATGTTTGGGTCAAAAGAATCAAGATAGTGGAGAAGTGTTAGAGCAAGTGGAGGCTTCATATCATCAGGAATAGAATTATATGCCATATTCAACCTTGTTGTGAACTCTTGAACTGTCTCATTAGAATTTCTTTTCATTGAGTTATACTTAGTCAAAATCTGAAATGGATTTTTCTTCTCTTGCCATCATGCTAGGAACAACTCTATCAACCGCTGTGATTTATTTACAGAATTAGCACCCAAGCTGCGAAACCATTTCTTCACATCTCTGGAAAATCTCTGAGCTAGAATTCTCATATTACCATCATATTCATCAATTTCTTCCATATCAATAAAATCTACCAATTTATCAACATGCTGCTAGGTTGTGATCTCTGAGCTTCCATAAAAAAGAGGTAGTTTTTGGCCATAGTTTTGAGGTAGAGCAACAAGTTTAGGAGGTAGTAAAAGAGGTTTGAATCGAGCCATGACTACCGGAGGATGTAATACAGGCACTACAATTGTCTCTGTAGGTAAAGATGATGACACTGATATAGGTGGTGGAAAAGATGTAGCTGATGTGCTTGGTGATATAGTAGAGGATGAAGCAGTACTTAAGTATTCAAACTGGTATTGGATGTAGGCATTTTCAGTAGTGATTTGGAACTGGTTAGCAAGGCTTTGAAGTTTGTCAAAATTCAACCACAACTCATGATCAACTTTAGCAAATAAAGATTCTGAATAATGGGAATGAGATTCAAATTGAAGAGGTTCAGATATCACTTCAAAAATGCAAGACTCAGATTTTGACCTTGAAATAGACAATTCTAACTGAATATCAAAAGGAAGTTGCTCAAAGTAAATATATTTTTAGGCAAATAATTTGTTCTTTTTATTTTTCAAACTACACTTTTAGAGATATTTATCTTTCTTTTTCTGAGCATTTTTTCTGGGTCTTCAACAATAGAAGGTGGATTTGGGTTAGGATTGACCTAGTATGTCTTTTAGGAGCCAAAAATTTTTCACACCTGAAAATTGATGAAATTTGTAAAATCTACCTATCTTTAGATACTGGAAGTTGCCAACTACAGAACCAGTTTTCTTGAAATCTATAAAATAATTCCCAGGAGTGATTTATCAGTTTTTTCCCTGGCAATGACGCCAAAATGTTATGCTCTACAATTTCCTAGGTTGAGGAGGAGATCAAAAGAGGTAACCCCAAGCCACTTTCAGTTTAGTAGTTAGCCCTACTAAACCAGATAGGGATTTCTCTAAGGATTTGTCAATGAATAACTGAAAATAAATAGGTTTTAGGCTAGATATACAAGTCTTGTTTGAGCATTTGTGAACTTAGGTTTTTTACTTTGCTGGACTACGGATTAGAGTAGGTAATTAGGTCAAGGCCTCAAGTATGCAGTAACAAGTATAAAGAGGAGCTAGATATCAACATGTTATGGTGAAATTAAAGTGTTTTTCAATGTAGTGTAGGTATATGAGTTTCAAAGAACATAATGACCATGTGAAAGCATGAATTCATTAGTCTTATAAGAAAAGAAACACCAGCATGATTTCCACATAAATAGAGCTTAAATATAAGATTTTCGTCTATATAACTGCAAGGAAATTCATAGAAAGATAATAAAGCATGAAAAGGGAGATGATTTCATCTATTAGAAGCTGATAGGAAAAGGAAATGACACCACAGACTCACTGAACAAGTATTCCTAAAATATAGCTGAAAATGCTCCTATATTAGTTGTAAGAGAACATAAGGTACCAAGCCTCTTCAGAGAATTCCAACCCTTCTCATTGAATGAAAAATTATAAATATAGAATCAATTAACCAGATTCCCCACCTTCAGGAGTCAAATTCCTCGGTGGTGTAACTATTTCCAAGATTCTCTCAACAAACAGGTAAGGGTGAGAAGGTCAAATACAAACTCTTCTCTTAGACTTTGTTTTGAATTTTGCTTCCTTTATGAGGCCTAATTAACAATAAAAACAACCTATCATGTATATTTATTCATGATTACATAATCTAACCTCGAACTACTACAATTACATCATGATGTTTGACTTTGATCAAGTCAAACTTAGAAATTTGCAGAAGTGCAGTGCCTACTTTGATCCCACTTTAAGGTGCCTTCGTTAGGTCCAAATTGCGATCTTAGAGAACGATCATCTATATTTTCCTGTCTAGTTTCTAGAACACCTTGAATATTTTACAATGACCTATGGGAAGGGCTTCAAAAACTCATTCTCCCAAGGTGTCTCCAAAAGTGCAGCGCCTATAAAAAAAAAGTGGCAGAATGATGATTTTTTACCACTTTTTCTCCCTTTTCTCAAAATTTTAGCCCTCACTGAGAAATATGATGAAATGGGTTTTGAGAGGAGGCCACTAGATTTCCAAAAATTCAAGCCACTTGTCATTTGGAGTTCTGAGGAAAAAGTGCAGTGCCAAGGCGTTGCACTTCCATGACTAGCCCAATTTTTGAATTTGGCACCAAAATTCTCAAAAAACCAAAAATGCTCAGAAAGCCTTCAAAATTTCTCATGAAGTGAAAAATGAGGTATGTTGTGCCCTCATAGAGTCTTTAGAAAGCATCTCCAAGTTAACCCTCTCATTTTTGTCCTTTAGGGTTTCCTTTAGCTTATTTTTTAACTGCTTGAGCTTGATGTTACATGTCATGTTTCTGGTTTGATAATGATGTGCCATATGCCTCAATAGTTGATTATCCCTATTGGATTTGTCAAGAAGTTGTTCTAACTATTCATTGACCTTACTTAGCCAATACTCTCTATCCTCGTTGATTTCCAAGGCAATTGTGTCTTCCATGTCTAGGTCTTCATCTAGCAAATTATGTCCTTTCTCCTCCTTTAATGACTTTTTGAGTCCCTTGGTCGTTGGCCTCTTTTTCCTAACTTGTTTTCCAATTTCCTCATGTTCACTAGGCTCCAACATTGATTTTCCTTTGCCTCCTTGTTGCAACACCTTAGATTGCTCTTTCTCCATGATGAGTTGTTTAGCCTTAAGTTGACTATTTTCTTGCTCAAGGAAGGAGATAACGAACCTTTCTCTTGCCATATTGTCCATGATTTCTTTGATTTGAGAATCCTTCTCTTTTATAATCTATTTCATGTTTCAAGGTTCATTTGCTTATTCCAAGTCCACTAATTCAAAATCATGCTCAATTAGGTCTTCATCCTATATATGTGATCCCTATTTTTTTGATGTAGAAGGCTTGGCTCTTTTCTCAACTTGAGAAGTAAACACAAGCATTTTTCCTCTTTGATATATTCTAGTCGCCTTAGGTCTAGGTGCCTTGGGAACCTCCACTGACTTTCTTGATTATACTACTTCTACTTGCTGTGTTGATATGTTTTGATGATGAACTGAAAAAGTAGTTTCATGCCATTGCAAAGCTGTTTCTATGAATGAATCCCATGTCATGTTATTTTCTACTAGTTGATGGAGAACTACACTCTTTATCAAGCTATGATGAAAAAGGATAATCTTTCACTTTTACCTTCTCAGACGTTTTAATAAGGCTTCTACATAGATAATTACACATGTTGAGAGGTTTTAGAGCTGTGAAGTGCATCAAAAGCCTGATTTGGTATGCATACAATCTGGAAAACCTTCCCTCATAGGTGAAAAACTTCATTAAAACCTTCATCAATGATGCATACTTCTCCAACAGGTACCTAAATGGGATGATGTGTGTATGGGCCTCTCTGTAGGGTGATTTAAAGAAAGAACTGTAATGTTCAAGGTTCAAGATCATGCCTTTGAACCAATACTCTCCATGATCAGGTATCCATGTGGCAAGGGAAATGGAAGCTACTGAAAATGTGAACTTGACCCCTGCTATGATGACCCTTTCCCCTTTCGTATGCGTGGAAATTCAATCAGCTAGATGTTCATGGAAACCCACTTCACCTAGCCTTTTACAAAACCCTAGACAACTGACATCTTCAAAACACTGCTTGATGAATGCTGATGAGTTGATTTCATTGTAGTTGGTTGGCTCCTATATTAGGATTTTACCTCCTTTATGGTGTTTTCTCCTTTCTGATGGTGAATAATCTCTATCCATTATGATAGAAACCCTAGATAATAGGAAAATGGAAAAACAATGAGGAATGAGTGAAATGATGAAATGAGGGGGTTGGGGAAACGAAATGATGGTAGAGGAATTTTGGGAGGTGAATATGGGATAAAATAAACTTATGAAGTTTAAATGGAGTGAAAGGAGGGAAATAAATGATTAGGATAAATTGAAAAATAGTGCTGCTAGGAAATTTGCCCAAAATGATAGGTATGAGCTAGGGTTTATGTAAGGGTGAGGTAATCTGAGGGTAGATAGGTTAATTAGTGAATCAAAGGGTGCTTTAAACATGTCCAGAGGTATGAGGTGAAAAATTTACATCCTTTCAATGTCATAACTAACCAAAACCTATCAGTTTACAACATGAAATTTTCACATAAACCCTAGATGAAGAAAACTTACATTAATATTGTATCCTGCCCAAGGAAAAAGGTGAGCAAAAGGATGATACTTACTTGTGAATAAGATTAGAATAGCGAGAAGTAGGAATGTAAGCTCAAATTCGAAATTTGGGTGAGTTTGGGTGATTTTTAGGCTACTCTGTCACAAGTGCATTGCAGTTCATGAAAGCGCAGTGCCACCTTCAGAAGCACAGTACAGTCTCCAGAAGGGCAACGCAGAGAGATTTTGTCCAAATTTGGCTACGAAACCCATCTTTTTTCACCAATGAAGAGGACAGCTCGATGAACAGAGGTGGTTAGGAGGTAAATGAAACATGTTTGGTACTTTTTCAACTTTAATAGGCAAAATATGATTCTCTTTTGAATAAAAATGGGCCCCACATACCTTTTCAAAACATGACTTTCAACTTTTAAACTTGGCCACTTTGGAGAATTGAAACATCAGCTTCTCTTTATATTTTTGAACAGTGAGACTTCTTCTTTTGGAACCTTAAGATTGTAACCATGAAGAACTCATGAAATTCATAAAAACTTATGCCAAGAGCTGCTTATCACAACTCATCTAGCGTTGAATTTATGCATCGATTGAGGATGGACCTTGAAACCCTAATGGCCTAATGAAGACATTAGACTGATTAAAATGGTAATGATGATGAATGATATGATAAAAATATTCTTTTTATTATGATTCCCTCATCTGAGTGAAGTAGGCGATGGGCGTGTGAGATCTTTCAAAAGAATAGAGACATTCCTAGACAAACTAGCTGTTAGAAAAATAATATATGACAGAGAAATGAAAGACATATAACATGTGGAAAAAAACACAAGCACATAAAGATAGAGAGACACAGATATACATGGTTCACCTAGTTTGGGCTATGTCCACTTCAAACATCCATTCCTTCCTTTCTATTATCTAGCAAAATGAAGAGACACAACCTACAACAGATCCGCCGTAATATCCTCTATTTTCTCTCACAGTCTCACCTCTCTATTTCTCACTCGGAGAATCCACATCTATTACACAACCTCAATACAATTCCCTCATACAAAGAGAGGGGTTTCCTTCTAGGGAAAAAACTCTAAACTAAACATAAATTCTACCGTCAGATCATTTGCCTAATGAATGGCTCATATTGACTAGAAATTACTATACTTTTACAAGGCAATTTTACATCTGTTTTTAGCTTCGGGGGTGCTTCCCCCAAAACACCCGCCGAGGGATCGCTGGCCCCCAGACCCCCCAGCCAGGGGGGATTAGCCCCCACGGTCTCTCGCGGGGGGTACAAGTCCCCCCTGCACCCCCCCGCGTGGAGGGGTGTACAATCTTCTTGGGGTATACATCCAGCTAAAAAAAAAAGACCTCTAAATAATCATGCTCCACACCCAACACTAGCTAGTGACAAAATCTTACTCTGAAAACCTAGTGACATGATAAAATTTGACCTTGAGACCCCTAACAGATTTGGTAAAAGCATATTTGATCACTGGTGATAGGAAAATAAGACTTTCATTAACAGGGGGATAGGGAAAATGATGAATATCAGAAGAGGAAAAGAAGTTAAGTATCCAAAAAACCATGCTACTTTGAACAACAGACCCTTGATTGTAGTTGATTTTCAAATGAAACCTTTAACAAAATTTCACTTTGACAATATGCCCCATGACCCAAAAATCTATGATTACGACTCCCAAATTCTCAACAATACTTGACATTATCAACTAAAAACTTTGACGACCAAATTCATGGTGATTCTCAAGTAGTGATTGGTCTAATTCATAACAATAAAATTTTTATGAGTTCGACTTATTCCATCACAACAAAATTATGGATTCGAATACATTCGAGAAATGAAAACTAATTGACTCTAACATTAGCTCCATTTGGGATGGAAACCTCCATGTGAGGTGCCAAGAATGACACCGCAGACCAAAAGCCTATTTATTGGGCAACAGAATCAATGTACAAAACTCAAAAAATGACTAACACACTAAAAAATTAACCGACTGAACTGATTGAAAATAACTATTGACTAAACAAAACTTATTTAACAAACTGGCTTATTATGGCAGCAAAGAGTTGAGACCCTGGGACCTTTACCTCGGTCTTTAAATCCAAACGATAATTTTCCACACGATAATTTCCCAAACTATATATATATATATACACACTCATGTGAGATGATCCCTCCAATGTAGCCAATCAAGCAAATGGCTACTTACTAGAATTCTTCTCACACCCTTTGTAAGCAGACAAAAAATGTAAATGCTGGCAACTTAATATGAAACATTGAGTCCAAAACCTTTGCTGACGAACAAAATGAACTCCACCTTTTCTGATGCTTCCAACAGACTAACCAAGGGATCTTGAAAAACATGAAGGATTTCTTCTTATTGATAAAAAAAAAGAGAAAAATAAACATCATTCCTACCTGTTGGTTGTTTTTGTTCTATTTTATCAGTTTCAAGACCGCCCTCAAAATAAATGGAAGAAGTTTGTTTATTAGTCTTTCCATGTATGTCAAAGAAAGGAAAAGTTTGTTCTTGAAAATATTTAATTGAGGCAGTGACATCAGCAAAAATGTCCACATCCACGGGGTATTCAATAACCTGCTTTTCATGATTTTCTTCATTGGCTGTAAACTGAGACAAGGAACCTGAACATTGTACCAACTATCCTCTACCATTTCCTCCTACTGTTGGAAAGGATTACCATACCCTTTATCATGAAAAGATGGACAATACTGTTTTAAATTATCATCAAACTCAGAGGATGGAACATGACTGTCATACTGCCATATTAATATCCTAATGGGTTTCATGTTCATCCAAGAGAGAGGCTGCCATTTGTTCTCGGTGATGAAATGGATTTTCATGAAGGGCCTCTATAATTTCCTTATTCATGATATCATTATCTTCATACAAGTTTTCCAAATTTTCAATGAAACTCTCAAAATGTACAGAACAATTTTGAACCAAGAATAAATATGGATAAAATTTCTTAAAATTTTCAAAGAATACTGTATGAAAATTCTTTAAAAAGCATCAGCTAGCTGCCGGTAATTTTTCATACCATGACCTTGCCTTTCCTTCCAAAGTAACCATGAACATATTCATGAGGCAATCTTCATGCCATTTAGCTTTAAGCCTCCATGAATGCATATTAAATTTGATGAGATGTAAAGCAACATCATCACACTTCTCATCTTTGAAATTTGGCAAATATGATTGCCAATCTATACAAGGCATGCAACTTGGAAATCCTAGAATGTGATATCTCGATTCATGAGGGAATACCTCGCAGCTAAATTCATTTTGAAAATGCGGAGACACCAGTGGAGCTTGAAAATTTGTGTTATACTTGATTGGATTCACTAAGTGAATGATTCAGCCTTCCCAAGTCTGACTATTGTCCACCATCAACAGCCAAATTTGAAACTTTGAAAATCTTTCCCAGAGAATATGAAACCATTTGGTCCCCCACAATGACGCCACTATGTTAGCACTCAATGGTTCCTTTTAGGCTAAAGGGAAAGGGTCAGAGAGGTAACCACATACTAGTTTTGGTTAGAAATTGGTCTTTTCTAACTAGAGGGGCCTCCCTCATTAAAAAAAAAACTTAAAATTGGGTACTTTGCAAGTATATACAGGACAGAGACTAGATCTGAAAGGATTCTTTGAGAAAATGTTTATTGAAAGTAAATGAAGATCACTGAGAAGTCAAAATTTGTGATCCTAATAGTACTACCCAATTATCATATAGTGGAAGATGAACATGAAAAATACTCATTCACGCATAACAAGAAAAGACAAACAAATAAGGTATAAAATATTCCATTTTCAACTAAAATATCTGGCACAACATAATTAGAGAAATGAAAGATTGAAATATAATATAGCTGAATCAGTACCCATGAACTAAAAGATTGTAGAGAAATATAATGAAATAATAAACACAAGGGGGGAACAAATCTGAAATATAGTAGCACAAGTAGCTTTGTGAATATCCATTGACACATTGAGCATAAACACATTTATTTATAAAAACTAGATCACATTCACAAGATTCTGAGAGATAATTCGTAATACCATCCAACCCCTTCTAACTTCCAAAATTTGGCATTAATTAGTCATACAATATTTTAACATTATGTCCCAATGCAAAGCATCTCTTATCCATGAAGTGGATTGGATTGAAAACAAAACATAAAATTTAACATAATTATTAGTTTTTCTTTAAAGAAGAACAAAAAACAAGAAAATATTGACAAATGTTTATCATATTATCTTGTCATGATAGTTATCCAAAGTCTAGTCTTCAGAAACGTTGACCACACTTTTGCATAAAATAAAAGAGGAAACAACAATAAAGCCCTACACTGCGTAGAAACAAGGTATGATACCCTGTTGGCATAAGTATCCACAAAAGCGAACACCTAGTTGATGAATGGTTTCCTGACATAGATCCCAACTAAGTAGCACCTCACTCCACTCAATCTCTGATAGTTGGCACCTTCCAAAAACTCATGAAGCCCTGTGTGTAGCAGTTGCGTTGCGCCTGTACAACGGGCCAATGTTTTGGGTATATCTCCCAAACAGTAATACCTGTGTAAAAAATAAAGGATGTTATTGTAGATGATATGTTTGTGAAGATAAACCTCTCACCGTTTCTCCAAATTCTTCCCCCACTTCCCATAAAATTCTTTACAAAAACAATGACCTAAAATAGGAAATTTGCAAATTGTAAAAAATGAGCATTGAAGATGCATTTGAGAATCTTGATCTGTTACACCTGTGTAAACACTAGAAGAGTTTATTGTTATTTGGGCTATCCTTGAGAAAACACTTTCATTTTCCCAAAATGGTCCTCCATGTGTTCGGAACCCGTTCTTGAAAATGTTAGCCTCACTCTCTTAAAAATCAATAATAAATCCAATTATTAAATTAAATAAATAAAATCATGAGAACTCCTCAAGATAAGGGGTCTAGTTTGGATGAGAGATTCTCTCCAACTAGCTCTCCTAAATTAGTGTGTAAGTTGAGAAATTGTCTCAACCAAGTGAGTCTAAGATAGACGCACTATATTAAGACCACTTAGTCATGTATTTAAATGTATTATTAAATTATTTGAATAATGTGAATTACATGAGCATGAGAGACCACATGATGGCTCTCTGCCTTTTCCTCCATTTTATTTTTTTTTGTTAATTTTTTGTGCATATGGTTTTATGGCTTTGTGATTCTTCTTCAGAAAATGATTACTAAAATAGAGTATTTGTGCAACACTTGGGAAGAGAAAACAAGGCTTGCGCAGTAGATTCCCACAATGAATGTAAGGCATGTGAATGTGATTTGAAATGATAAAAATTATGGGATAGAGGGGATAGATACTTAGGGTAAATGGATAGTATTCATACATGATGCGCTATGATGGTTTTTAAAGGGGATAAGGCTCATAGTAGGATAGGAAATACAAAAATAATATGGAATGAGGGATGAGGGAATAGGTGAGACTAAAAGGTGGAATAGGGGGATATGGAAAATGAGGAATATTAGAAGAGGAAAAGAAGTGTAGTATCCCAAAAATCATGCTTCTTTGAACCAAAAACCCTTAATTGTAGTTGATTTTTAAATTAAACCTTTAATAGACCTTCACTTTGACAATATACCCCATGACCCAAAAATATGTGACGATGTCTCCGAAAGAGTCAACACCACTTCACGTTATCAACCAAAATATTTGATGACCAGATTTGTGGCAATTTTCAAGTAGTGATCGGTCGAACTCATGACACTAAAAATTTTTGTGAGTTCGACTTATTCCATGAAAGCAAAATTATGGATTCGAAGACATTCGACAGCTAAAAAGTAACTGACTCTAACATAGGGTCATGGAAAGTTCATAGGTAATGTCATCATCATATGTTTTCAATAGCTCAAAGAAACCTAACCATTGATTCCTTCTGAAAA
>APFE031738845.1:333579-371496 GCA_000404065.3 Pinus taeda
AGAAGGAGGCAGGGCAAACCTCACAGCCACCTCCAGAAACAATAAACCTTGAGGAAACCCCTCAAGACACTGCCCCTCCCAGCCAACAAGTGCAGCAAGAAGCCCCAGATACCTCAGCACCAACAACAGAGCAGGCTGAAAGCCTGGACATGCAGAAGCTGAGGAAAGAAATACAGGTACTAGAGTCCCAGATGTCTGAGCTGAGCCAAGCCCAGGACAGACTGGCAAAAATAAATGAAAAATATGACAAATCAAAACAAAATGTGGCTGAAAGAGAGAGGGAGGTAAAGGCCCTCAAGAAGAGGATTGCAGAGCTAGAAAAAGAGCTCACATTGGATAAAGTCACATCAGAGCTTAAGAGGGTCATCTGGGGCAACATTGGCCAGTCTATAACAAACCAATGGGAATATATTGAGGCTATATATGAGCAAGTAGCACTCATTGGAAGAGCACGTAAAGAAATACAGAGGGCAAGGGCATCTCTAGGCAGCATGCCTGAGATTGCCACTAAGATGATAGACGTGTTGAACCACAGGACAAGCTACCAGCTGGTAAGAATGGGGATTGGAAATAGAACAGAGACCATATCCCTAATCAGAAGAGTCCTGACACTGAGAAACCTGATTCAGACCCTGGAAAGAAGAACCCAGGATATGCAAGCTGATATTAATAAATTTAAGAACAGGTTTATGGCTTTACAGAACAGGGGGCTCCCTAGACCATTGGATCCATCAGGAAAATTACTCTCCCATGAGAAATATGTCAAGAGAGTAAGCAATTTTGCAGCAACACAGATTTCGGAGGCACCTAGTACATCGTCAGAAGCAGGCCCAGTAATAGGGCAGATTCTTTTTGATAGAGTAGATAATTTATTTTTTATCAGGAATGAAATTGCACATTTATTTGATGAGCCACCTCACTTTTATAAGTATACAGAGGCTGATGAGACCATGGGGTCAATTTTGAAACATCAGTTTCCTTCATCAGAGACATGGGAAGAGTTGATACGATTACTGTTAAACCAAAGTCAGTGATTGTAATTTTTCCTTTGAAAATATTTTGAATCCCATACACAGCAGAACAAAGACACATCAGCAGGCGTGAAGACAGAGGCTGAGCCAACTCAGCACAGGTACTCGGCCACAACAGCAGCATCAGCAGTCACAGGTGACAGGGCCGAGAAGACACACAAAGTTACAACTGCACAGCCACGTCATTCAGCAGTTATGCCAAAGTGCTCAAACGACTCCGTGAGCCCCAAAGGTCAAAATTGCTCTTACAGGAGTTAAGAGCCTTTATAATTCATTTAAGATTGTAATAACTTCTCATTTGCAAGCCCTGTACGAGTGAAAGAAGATATTTTCCCTCTCAGATGACTCAATGCCTGAGATATTTTGTAATAGACTTCTATATATTACCCCTCGCATTTGTTAGCAGGAGTTGGACTCTGGATGTAAGAAATCTTTTGATATCTATTATGTTACTCTTCTATTGTAAATCTTCAGACAACTAATACAAGGATGATGGGATTTCCAAAGCGTTGTGTCTTTTGATGTCTTGCTGGTGTATGCCTGAATATTGCAGGATTCCTGCGTGTTTCATGACTCAATAAGTTTTCTTGTTACTCTTTGTTATATGTTTGTTATCTTTCATATATCACTCATGTTTTCCATATATCAAATATCTAAATAGCAAGGAAAAAGAATAGTCTCAGGATTTAATCACAGATTACCCTGAACTCAATCTAAGCTATTACAAATGTTTTCTTCAGTTATGGTAAGGAAAGTGTAATTCTTAAATGCTACCTTTCACACTATATCATCACAGTGATCGATTGTTTCAAGAATTCAGGTAATGCTCCTAAGTAATAGGTCACTTTCTCACATTCCAGCTCAGTGAAGAATTCTTAACTGCTCTTCCCTAATTGATTCACACTTCACCCTCACAATTTACAGTTTGTTTTATGAGATATATACAGGCCCTGTAATTCCAGCTGCACTAAACCAAGATCTCAAGGAAACAACAGCTACAGACCCCATTGCCCAATGGATTAATTCATCTGCAGAGAACACTTCAAAACTATCAGAAAACATCCTCCCAACCAAACACAAAAAACAAACAAACCTTTACTTCATAACTAGCCTAAAACTCCATTAAAACAGTGACAAACCTTACAGAGAGATCCCTCTCTGATTACAGCTAGGCCAGAAGCTGTAGTCCAAAGATTGGTTAGTGGTTACCCCGGCTGTATTCCCTAGGGAGTCATAGGGAACAACCTGGGTGTTAACACATAACATCTCGCATATATGAAAGCACACATAGAAATATGGTGAGGTAGCAGACAGCTAATACCACCACCATGAGTAAGCATGGGAATCAATGCAAAAGGTAAAAGAAAACATCTTATTAATATCGTTGCAAATTGAAATACATATCATGCAAGTGGTTAATACACAATAGTGGAACATAGAGTATTCATACTGTCGCTGAGTGCCACAACCCTAAACCCACAACAGATCCACTCTACTAGCTACCAAGTCTTGAGTGACCTTATCTCTCAAGCATAAATCAACTATCTATCTCTGCCTCAACTCAAGTGATAAAAGTCCTATTCAATGAGGCATGAGGGGAAATTCATAGAGATGAGGTGACTATTCACTTACCATGACCCTTTACCTCCCCTCATGACTCTTGAACTTCCCTTCATGACTCTTGAGCACACTCAATGACTGTTGCATTCCTAATTCATCACAGCATGATTTTTGGGATTATGATGAGCAACATTCACACGGTCTGAGAAATCAGACACAAGGAGAGTATTGAGGGTTATTGGGAAACCATAGGATGTTCATTATCAATATGTTTTCTGATCACGAGACAAGCCTATTTGACTGTTATTGCGCCTCACATACATATGTCCACCTTCTGATGTTTTTCCCTTTGGTGTGTTATGGTCACGACCCTTTGGAACAAGTCACTATCAGTATTCCTTTTGAAACATGCTCCATAATCCTCATAAGCTTGAATCATCTTCCAATTGGTAGTGATTCTGTTTGTGTCAGACATTCATGCCCCATCATCCTACAAGAACATAATTGTCAATTAAAACTCAAGATAAAAAGATGGCGATAAGACAAGTAATAATTAATACATAAAATAAAATGAATTAATGAATGATAAATTTGAGGTGAAAGAAAGATTTTGTTTTGATGAGTGTTGGTGATGGGTTGTTCATCATCATTTGATTTCATCCTTTTAGCAAGGGTGTTTCCTGCTTTATTAGCTTCTCAACGCGTAGTCATGTATTTCAACTGTAACCATTCAAGACCCATTTGGGAAGCATGACCTCAACAAACCTTATTTTGTGTATGCTAATCATAGTTTCCCTTTACATGAAAAAACGAACTTTTGGGTAGGTGGCACAGTTGCATAGCGGTGTGGGTCGCATGAAGCTATGGATTCCTTAATTACAGTCCTGCGACTAGTTGTATTCAAGGACTATGACTTATGAAGTCGCATAGTCACACCACTAGTAAGTAGCATCTCTGTCTATCTTCATTGAGGAATAAAATGCGTCCTCGGGGCCTATGTGGGTATGCAACTTACTGAAGGTCGCATAGTCGCATTTCTGGTAAGTAGCATCTTTGGCTGTAACAATGTAAACTTTGAAACAGGAACTATAAACTCAAAACAGGAATTCTAGCCCAAAAACCTCGAAAAAACATGAAAACAGTGCTAAAAATGAAAAACGTGTATACTAGAATGATGGTTTTTTCTTTTAGGGTCAATTTTGAACATGTTTTAAAAATGGCAGTGAAAACGATTTATCTTGTGGAAAAATTGTGCAAAAAACACCCTGAAAATGAAAAGCGTTGATACTAGAATGATGGCTTTTTTTAAGGGTCAATTTTCAACATTTTTTAAAAAGGCCAGTAAAACTGAATTGAAAATTTAAAATTTAAAAGTTCGATTTAATTTTTTTTAGATTGTTAAAAAAAATATATATATATATTTTAAAAACAAAAAAAGACTCACAGTACCCTATAAAAATATAAATAAATTTTGATTCAAATTAAAAAATTATTATTATTATTTAATATTATTATTATTTATATAACATCATAACATATTTCATTAAATACTGTAAAATATTAACATTATGTGTATGTTTTTTTAAATTGGATGTTTTAGTTTATCATACATCATACCCCATATATATTATATATATTATATATATATACTATATATATATTATTATATATTATATATATCTTTAACTAGTTTAACATATTTAATATAAATTTATTATAAAAATTGTATATATTAATAAAATATAAAAAGGTCGTAGAGGCGGCATAGTGGTAAATTCGGCCTTGTCATGACAGACCGGTCTTGTGTTCGATCCTGAGCAAGGTCGTAGCTCGTCGTTCTAGTAGTTAGTCTAAACCGAGCCAAGTCCACTACCTTTTTCGTTGAATAATCAGCCGGTGTAGGAACCTTAGGCTCTAATCTCTGAGTGCATGTCCAACCCTACGCCTTCTGCTTCAATCCGATCTCAACCCTTCTCTGCGCGGCCGACGCTCTATCCCTCGCGCACCTGGTAAACTATACGTCATGGCTCCCCCCGTGGGAGGGGCGGGACTTCCCCCCCTCCTCCAAATGACCTCTCATCTGACATCTTCAAACCTTCTGCCTCTCTGTTTCCTCCAGGCACCTTTTTAGGAATGGATCAGGGCTTAGTTCAGACTGACATTGCAAATGATCATACAACAGCACATGAAAAGGAAGCAAATGACAAAGGGGCTAATCCAGAGCTACCGACGTCACAACCAAAGGCGACTTCGGCTACCTGCATTCCAAAAACAGCTGAAAGAATCAAAGTTGAGCTCCCCAGCCATAGAATCAACGGCGAAATACAATACATGAAGGATCACGCTCTCATTGGAACATTTCTTGGCTTTTGGCCAACCGAAAAAGCCCTACATGGGTGGATAGTTTCAAAATGGAAGCCCAAAGGGAAAGTCACTTTGCTACTAGGCCCCAAAGGCTTCTTCACTACAATATTCTACTGCTTGGAGGACAAATCCCGCATATTTGAGGGTGGTCCATCTTTTTTCAACTCCTCGGGTATTTACCTTCGAGAATGGAAACCTAGGTTCAACCCAAATACAGAATATCTCAGTCATGCTCCAGTGTGGATAAGAATGTATTCCCTACCTTCAGAATACTGGAAAGAGGAAACATTAAAGGACATCAGCAATAACATCGGGGTTTTCATCAAAGTAGTAGAGGAAACCAAAAATCGAAGATACACTTCCTACGCAAGGATTTGTGTACAGATGCATCTTACCAAAGCCCTTGCAGACTCGGTAAGTCTTTTCCATGATGATTTTGAATGGATTCAACCATTAGACTATGAGCATATCCCTTTTCGATGCCGCAAATGCCATGAACATGGCCATCTCTTTCGGGATTTTCCTCTGAACACTCAAATCAAAACCCCTGCTAATGAGGCTAGCAAAGACTCTGAAGGCTTTACCAAAGTGCCCAATCACCGTAGGCATGCTAAAAAACATCCTGCTGCACCCTCCATCCCCAAAAAAGCCGAAACTCAAAACAGATTCCAAATCCTTACCCCTCAAGATCCTTCAGAAAAGCAACATGATGATACTCAGGCATCCCCATCTCGCCCATCTTCCTCCCAGAGTCTCAAATATAACCCGCCTCTATCTTCCTCTGCTCCCTCTAGCCTTCTAATCTCCTCGGTCTCGAAGAAACCGGCTTTAGAAGATGACCTGCAGCCTTCGGCTATGGAACTTGATGCTGCTCTAGCACTAAGTTTACAAGATAACATCACAGAGGAGTGCCGGAATATCCCTACAACAATGGAGGAAGATCCAGAGAATGTTAGTCTGGAAGGACTGGATATACTCAAATTAGAAACAGCATGCAAGCAGAAAGAGTACAACTCAGTACCTCCATGGGAAATCGACAGACTGGAAGGCGTTCTAACCAAAGCTCAACATAATAAATGTCTAGGTATACAAGCTGGTAGTCCCTGGGATGGAAAGAAAATCCTAAAAGAAACAAAGAAAAGAGGGCGCAAAACTGATCTGTAGAGGACCATCATTATAGGAGAAATCTTAATGGAATCAGGGAGATTCCCAAAGTTGACGAAGTTCTACAAGCCCCAACCCCACTATTCCTCATGAAGCTCGTCTCCTAGAATATGCGCGGGCTCAACATCCCCTCAAAACACACAATGTTAAAAAACTTGATTCAGCTAGAAAAGCCTTCCTTAGTTTTTCTTCAAGAAACAAAAAGTAATAATGCTGCCCTCGAAAGGATCCTCACCAAAGCATGGACAGGCAGACGATCAGTTTCAGTGGATGCTTTAGGGGCCTCCGTGGACTAGCTATCGCTTGGAATCCGCAGGTCCTTACGCTTCAAGATTTTCATGCCACTCACTTTTTCATCCAAGCTTCATTTCATCTCATTGGGACGGACCTTCATGGTCTTCTCACTAATGTCTACTTCCCGCAAGACTTACATCATAAATTAGAGATGCTGGATACACTCATAGCTCTTAACTCTAACAGACAGTACCCCGTTTGGATCAGCAGTGGTGACTTCAACATTATCACGACTCTGGAGGAAAAAAAGGGAGGTCGAACGAAGTTAGAAGGTGACAGCATAGGATTCAAAGAATTTATTCAAAGCAATCAGCTCATGGACATTCATACTTCAAATGGTACGTACACCTAGACAAACAAACGCAGGGGAATTCAAAATATTGCCTCCACGTTAGATCATTTTCTCATTTCAGACAATGCCGTACATTTGGGAGGGGATTTTCATGCCTCCATCCTGCCTCAGGGTGGATCTAATCATTGGCCCATTATGCTTCAATGGACACGTCCAGGGAAACAATGCAATCGTCCATTTCACTTTGAGGCCTTTTGGTTCACTCATCCCAACTTCAAAGAAATGGTCCGAGAGGCGTGGAATTCCTATACTCCCCTGGTAGGTGCCAAGATGTTCCAATTTCAACAGAAACTAAAAAATCTCAAGCAAGTGCTCAAAGTCTAGAATAAAGCCCAATTTGGCAACATTCTGGAAACTAGGAAAACATTGGAGCAGCATATGTGTTCTCTACAGAAAACCATTATGCTAGAGGGAAGAACAGAAGCACTGGCACATAAGGAGAAGACCCTTTGGTCAGAAATTGAAGCTCGAAGGCTACAAGAAGAAATCCTTTGGTGCCAAAAATCCAGAATCAGGTGGCTCAAGGAAGGGGAAAAGAACACAAAATTTTTCCATCGATCCACCATACAACGACGAATGCACAACAATATAGCCTTCATCAATAACATTCAAGGGGAGAGATTAGAAAAGCATGAAGATATTGAAAAGGAATTCAAAGAATACTTTCAGGAAGCACTCAAGGAACAAACAGGAAGTAGATCAATGGCCATATGATCTATCACGCAGCACATACCGAAAATCATCATGGAGGATCATAATCACAAACTATTACAACAAGTCTCTATGTAGGAAGCAGAAGAGGCAATGGATCAGCTCAAGGATGGAAAGGCCCCAGGTCCTGATGGCTTTACCTCCAATTTCTTTCATGAATTCTGGGAGTTGATCAGCACAGAGGTCTGGGAATTAGTGGAAGAATCAAGATCCACGCACTGGATCCTCCCATCCCTTAATTCTACTTTCATTTCTCTACTACCCAAAGGGGATGAATCAAATACGCTAGACAAGTACAAGCCGATTGCACTATGTAATGTCATCTATAAACTCATATCCAAAGTAGTGGAAAACCGGCTCAAACCTCTTCTCCCTCTTCTCATCCTTCCGGAATAGACTGGATATGTAGAAGGGCGTTAGATAATGGATGGCATTATTCTTTCAAACGAGGTGATCCACTCCTTAAAAATTCTAAAAAAGCCAGGTATGATTCTGAAGCTTGATCTCTCCAAAGCATTCGATAAACTTAGCTGGGAATATATTCATCAAATGCTATTGGCCTTTGGCTTCAATGCCACTTGGACTCGATGGATAATGAATCTTATAACCTCTCCCTACTTTTCGGTCCTCCTTAATGGTTCACCATCTGTGCCTTTCCGCCCCTCTAGAGGCATTCGTCAAGGGGATTCCCTATCCCCCTTCCTTTTTGTCCTCATGGCAGAAAGTCTCAGCCGCCTCCTTCACCAGGCTATTTCCTCTCAAGCTATAAAGGGCATCACGCTTCATGGTCTCCACCCCCTATCCCATCAATAGTTTGTTGACGATACTATGCTCTTTAGTCATCCCTCTTCCCTAGAGGCAAAAGCCTTTAAAGCCTTGCTCTCTCTCTTCTCAGAAGCCTCTGGAACCTCCATCAATGCTACGAAATCCCAACTTTTCTTTTTCAACACCCCTGTCACCACTCAAAAAAACATTGCATGTATTCTAGGATTCACCATCGTAGCACTTCCCTCTAAATACTTGGGAGCTCCTCTTATGGTGTCCGCCCTTAAGCATGCTTCTTGGCAGATGCTGCTTGACAATTTGGAAGCCAGACTTTCCTCATGGACATTCAGATCTCTCAACATAGCAGGTAGACTCATTTTAATCAAATATGTTCTCCAAGCTATGCCTCTGTATCTTTTCTCCAATATGGCAGCTCCCAAATGGGTTCTTAAGGCAATCCGCAACCTTCAAAGAAGTTTTTCTGTGGGGCTCCATGGGGCTCAACAGGAAATGGGCCCTTGTCAATTGGAAAGAGGTATGCCAGCCAAAATCAAATGGTGGAATAGGATTACGGGATCCTCTCCAAAGCAACAACACCATGGGAGCCAGGATATGGTGGAATTGGATAGTGAAGCCACATATTCCCTGGGCGCGGCTTTGGCAAGCCAAATATGCGCCAGGAAGTCATTGGGATGAACTCATCAGAATCAGTCCTAGCATCTCAGGTTCCATGATATGGAATGCGGCCAAAATTCACAGCGCCTTCATACAAGAGCACAACTTCTGGGAAATCCACTCTGGAAACTCTGCACGGTTTTGGGAGGACTCATGGTAGCAGCTACCGAAACTTACCTCGCTCTTCCATAAACCAATCTGGCATAATTCTATGCAGCAAGCCAACCTCACTCATGTCTCTCAATTTTGGCAGCAGCACCCGCTTCAAGAATTCAAACAATGGAAACCCGCCAACTCCTGGCAGATCGATTGGCACGGAGAAACCTATACAGAAATAGAACAAGAGTTAAGTCATAGAAAAATCAAGCATTCGAATTAGCAGGACAAACTGAGGTGGGGATACACTACAAAAGGTATGTTTACCACCAGGGAAGCATATCAGTTATGCTACTCTAACTCTAATACAGCCACAAATCAGCTCTGGGATTACATTTGGCAGTCCAGACTCTGGCCCAAGGTATTTACCTTTCTATGGCTCTTAAGTAAAAGGCGCATCCTAACGTGGGATAATCTACAGAAAAGGGGCTTCATTGGCCCCTCAAGATGCCCCAACTGCAATCTTGACTCGGAAACCATCCTGCATCTCATGGAGGCTTGTCCTCTCGCTATTCAGCTATGGGAGAAAGTTGATAAATGTAACAGAAGATCAGGAACGTGGCAGGGGGACATAGCAAATACTCTAAGAACCTAGCCCAAGCATCCCTATCATAGCCCCATCCTAAATTCTCTATGGAACCTCATTCCAGGTTTTCTTTATTGGATTTAATGGAAGGAACGGAACAACAGAGTCTTCAACAACAATAGCAGGCCTATAGAAATTCTCCGGCTTCTCTTAAAGCAAAACCTACAAGAAACTCTGGCACTTCGAACTTGGCTAGATACAGATTGGCCGGATTCTCCTCAGGAGCGTCTCATCCTGAACCCCTGGAATCTTAACTTATCCAGCTTGTCTAATATCAAATCCCGTCCCCCTATTAAGTCTACCTCCCCCCTCCAATGGTCCCCTCCTGTCGCTTCCTCTTTCAAACTAAATTTTGATGGGGCAGCTAAGGGAAATCCTGGGGTGGCAGGCTTTGGAGGAGTAATCAGAAATGACAGAGGAGCAGCTATGCATATCTACTATGGTTCGATTGGCAAAAGACACCAACAATGTGGCAGAATTGGAAGGTTTGTGGAAAGGGATATGCATTGCAGATCAACACAATTTTTTCCCACTAGAAGTAGAGGGAGATTCCCTTATCCTTATTAATGCAACCACAAGAATTCAAGTGGGCACCTCAACAGCTAATAGCATCCAGTTGGAGGTTGCTAAGCAGCCTCGAAACTCTGGAGGAAAGGCTAAGGCGGCCCCATAGCATTATTTTCAAGCATGTCAGGCGCACAACCAACAAGCTAGCAGATCGATTGGCCAACCAAGGGGTCAACCTGCATCTCCCTCCTTTCTCAGGCACTCTCAATGATTCAGTGGATGCACAACTCCATCAGGAATGCACTTCTCTGGTGCTTTAGGATTACCTGTCCCCGGCTGCGGGTGTATAATTCAGTGAAAGGTACAAGGGCGGCGCTCCCACTGGGCAAGTGGCAGCCCAATCCCGCCACTTGTATGGATAGAAGGACGACAAGCCATCCCCACAATGTTAAATTGAATGCGGCCATTAACTTCATCCTGCAGTCCGCCGTTTGCAGCACGATGGAGCTCCCGCGGCTAGCTTCTCCTGCGATTTTGTTTCAGATCCTCTGTTGGGTTGTGGTGATGGCTTTGGGCACCTCAATGTGCCATTATAAGAGCTCGCCTCCGCTAGTTTGGACGAGCAATTCAAAGTTGTTTCAATTGGGGTCTTGGCCTCTGCTGAATTTGGTGTCTTGGCCTTTGGTTTATCTGGAGTCTCGGCTTCTGTCTTAGTCGAGGTCCCGTCCTTCGTCTCAGCGGGTCTCGGTCTCTGCCTCTTGGGGTTTTGGCCTCCGACACAAGCTTACCCACATCTGTTCTCCCCTCTATTATGGTCGCTCTCTGAGTTCTAAGTCCTCGCCCCTGTGTGCCTTCGTCGCCTTGCCTTCCTGGCTCATTGTGCCTTCGCTCACCGTGCCTTCGCTCACTGTGCCTCCGCTCTCTATGCTTTCTTGGCTCATTGTGCCTCCGCTCTCTGTGACTTCCTGGCTCCAGCATCACCTCACCTGGGTCTTCAGCATGCTGCGTGAGCGGCTTCGACTTATCAGTAGGAGGGGAGGTTCTCGGGGTGGCTCAAGAGAACGGGCTGTCCAAGAGCGCTCCTCCAATACCATGGACCCTTCCTCAGATGAAATAGAATCCCCAGCTGCCAGGAGAGGCAGGCGAAGAGCTAGAGGGCGGGCTTGTGATGCGGATTGTGCGCACAACGCTCATCCCACCACCCGTTTTCGAATTCCTTGTACCCTGGCCAATTCCACTTTTATAGTTTCCATCAAGATTGAAAAGTGTGAGAATTCGGCTCAACCCAGAGCCTCTTCAGAGCACAAGCAGGCCACTCCTATCCAATGCCAAGGAACTCTGTCCGCGGTGAACCCTGGAGCGGTTGCGGGTCCAAGTGAGCCAGCCAAAGATGCAGTTCTTCAGTCAGATTCCAGTGCCTCAGAGCAGTAGGGTGCAAGATAGTCGAGGAGCAGCCTTCCACCTCCGTGGACGTATGAGCTCGCCTTTGATTCCTTTTTTGGTCCAGCAAATGAAACAGGAGGTTGCCTCCCTTGCACTCCACAGTACACATGCTGGTTTCAGGTCTACGCCTACTTCACTTGGTGGTTTTGTTAAGGTTGTTGTCTTGTTTAGTTATGTTTGGGTTTGAGTTTGTTTCAGTTCAGTCCATGCATGGACTCAGCAAGGTTCTACCTCTGTTTGTAATGCATTCTGGGTAGTTTTTGGTTTTGATGGGTCGAGTCAGCTTCCAAAAGTCTGTCGGTCAGTTCATGGTTATTTTTGGAAAAGTCAGTTCTTAGGGAAATTTTTTTGCCCTCCATTGTAAGTCCACTGCTCAATCCATAGTCAATATGGACAGAATCTTTGAGGCCCGCCTTGCTGTAACTTTTTTTGTATAATAATAGGAGTAGACAAATTTACAAAAAAATAAATAAATATAAAACACCTAAATATATATATTACAGTGTAGATATCTTAATATCAACACAATATTAATTAGTCATATTTCTTAATTTTTGTGATGACATTTAACAATAAAGTGTTTTATTAGTTGTTTTATTTTTGTGATTAAAATTGTCTTTATTATTTTTTAATTTAATTAAAATATATTTAAATTAAATGACACCTACTAATTACTATATAAATTTATTATGAATTTATCTTAATTTATTATATTTAAATTCAAATTATTATATATTTATTTTTATTTGAATATGTTATACTTTAAAATTATATAAAATAATTACATTCAAATCTTTCATTCCATTTTTTTTAATTTCATGCATGTGTAATCGAGATATTTATATGCATAGAATAATAAACTTTCATGGAAATTGTCATTTAATCATTGTACTAGGATCTCTATATTTAATTATTCATCGAGATTGTTGTTTAATTATTGTACTAGGATTTCTATATTTAAAGTTTTATCGATAATTTTCTTTATTAGAATAACAAAACTTCATCAAAACAACCGTTTAATCATTGTACTAGGATCTCAGTATCTAAAGCGGTTTAATTAATGTACTACCATCTCAGTATCTAAAGGTTTTCCATTGTCAGAACATTTAATAAACATCCTTTGGAATAAACAAAATATGCCTAGATACGATAAAGGAAGAGGAAGGTTGAAGGCTTAGCTTTTTTATGTTTATCATATTTACAACGAAGTCATTTAAGAGATAAATGAATTTTCATCTATTCATTCACTATTAGAGTAATCACCAAAGTTATCTAGATTGTTTTCATTGGAATCATTCAAGTTGTTCTTCACCAATCTAGTAATCACCAGAGTCATCCAGATTGTTTTCATTAGAATCATCCAAGTTGTTCTTGGGCAATTTCTCAAAATAATGCTCACACTAGATTCCAATATCTTTGATAGATATCATATACAATAATTTGAGTTCTGATAGATAAAAATTACAATAAGTTTAGTTCTTACCACAACATGAATATGGATTTGTTATCTTGCTATCTATGCCTTCATAATAAATTTGAAATGTTTTTAGGGAGAAAATATATTCAAAGAAGAAATAGTTTGACCAAGTAATCTTTTATCAATTACATGATATGAAAGTCCTAACTATCTAAAAGCTGTTTCGAATTTCAGTCTAGTTGCTTTGTTATTCTAAAAGGCTTGGACTCTTCTTTGATTTAGATTAAAAAATGATAATACTAACTCTGCATTTTCATATTATGACAAATCTAGATGCACCTACTCCTAGGTACCCTATCGCCCAACATAAACCTGCTAGCTTTTTGGAAGAACAAATTTGGCTTTGTTATGTTGCAATTATTTTATTTTAAAATAAAAATTGATATTTAAAAAAACTAATATTTTATTAAAAAATACATTTAATTTTTTCAAACAAATAATATATATTTTTTTAAATGTTTTACACGCAACATATTGATCATAAAGAACGAAAGTGTGTTAGGATTTATTTTCCTTCTAAAAGAACTTTATCCTTCCATATGTTTGAACACTGGAGGTGTGATTCATTTCTACTTAAATATTGCAAGTGTTTTATAATATAAATAACAATAATATACTTAATAATACAAATAAATTTTATATACATATAGATATACATATATATAAACCCAAAACATAAAATTAAATAATAAAAGAATTAATTTCGTGGATAGGTTTCATATAGATATATGACAATCAACTACCCTGTATTTAGAATCTTAAGATTTATATGCGCACACTCATTTAACCTAAATATTAGCCAGCTAGGCATATAGCCCCCAACATGAATATATTATTAATAATATACGTGGCGCTTCAAACGTTCGTGATGCCTTATAAAAAATTAGCAGGACGAGTTTGTCGCGCCTCTGGATTGGGACATTACAGGTATGTCGCTCTACTTATGTCATGTCCTCTGCTGCAAGCTTGAGGTTTCTCCTAAACACATGGTCCCCAATGTTCCCACATGAATGTGGTATCCATATTATGCACGTGGCCCTTCATACTTTTGTCCTGCCTTACAAAAATGTTGCCCTACTGTGTTGTACCACAGTAAAAAAATCACCAATAAAACGATTAATCACTTTCAAGCATGGTTTCCTTTTCTAGTTACTAAGTTTTCAGGACTTGAAAAATATAATTTTTCTAATTTCACATGTTTTTTTCTTTCTGGTTATCTTTCTATCTTTTATCTATTTTTGTTCGGAAGGTTGACTAATCTGAGCTATAAAATTTGCAGTAATATAATCTATTTGATTAACTTATTAATCTCGTATTAAGAAGGCCTACTATGCTAGTGAATTAAGCAGTTAGTTAAATTAATCTATTATGTTATCAATCGGATTGAATTTGAGTAAATTGTTCAATTAGCGAATTTCCCCAATACCGGTGAATTTGGTAACTATGGTTTTCTCCTTTGAATTTGGTAATTTTGTCTTCAAAAAATCAGAATTCTGGAGTGTGGAAATAGGTTTTTTTTTTTGTTTTTTTTTTTTGTTTTTTTTTTTTTTTTTTTTTTTGCAATGGTGGAAATGGATTCAACACCATCAAGAACCCTTGGGCACCTAAAATCTTTAAGTTTGACAGATGTAACCTAGATTTTCAAAAATTTCGGCCAGATTTTGATATAATCTTGCAAAAATTTCCTTTGTTAAATTGTTTAGAAATTTTTCTTTGGAATCTATTGATTTTTATGAACAATGTGGTGAAGAAAATCTTATCACTATACACAATTAAATAGGAGATGAACAGATAAAACTAACCAACAAAGACATAAAAAGAAAATAACCCATTCTCAAATAATTAATTAAAAGAAAGAAATATAGGCTTTCATAAATAATTAATAGAAATAAGACATCAAGTCAAAAGTAAAATAATAATTAAAATATTAAATAAACTAAAAGAGAAACATAATTAATAATAGTATTAATTATAGTATTAGTATTAAAGAAAGGAACATAATTAATTGGGGAATTAATATTAAAAATCACTATACAAATTTAGAAAAAAGAGTGAGAATTCATTTTAGACTAATTTTATTTAGTATCATGGAACTGGATTTGCAGTAGAAAATTAGTTACTTCTAAATTTGTTTCGTACATAAATTTCTTTAATTTCGTAGAAAATTAGTCACTTCTAAATTTGTTTCATTCATGAATTTCTCTAATTTCGTTTTTATTTCCGAGTTATTTGTTAATTAATTTTTTTTGTATTAGAGATATCTTTCTAATTAATTTCTTCCCATCTTTTATATAATTGATTTTTATAATAATTTTTAATATTAATTCTCACTATTAATTATGCTTATTTCTTTTATTACCATACCATTATTAATAATTCCCTGTTAATATATTTAACTAATTTGAACCATTTGTTATTATTCTTATGTGTTGTTTTAATTACTTTTTAAACTTTCACTTTATTTTTATATGTTATTTCTATTAATTTTTTTGTCTACCCATTATAATTTTGACTTTTATTTAATTAATTATCTAAAGCTTATTCAGTTCTTTGACTTTAGTCTGAGCTTTATCCATCCTCTAGGATTTAATCTTGTAACTTCATCACATTTCTTGAATCACTTTGTACTGATAATGATAATGGATTACAATAGTTGAGTTAGCCATTTGATCAGAAACGCGTCTATAGAAACTACGAACTCAATTTTCGTCCGTCCTGGTATTTAAAAACTGTACAAGTCCATGACGTCACATGTTTCTATAGCTGTTCTTCAAGATGAACTGGATCAGCAACAATAACGTTGCACCTGAAGCAGTTAGTGATGGCTATTAATATTGTTGGTCCTCACTTCCTCTTTTCATCAATAGTTTGGTAATGGTGAGGTTATATTATGGTCATGTCCAAGAACAAAACCCAAATAAAACATGGAATTGAATCATTACTTTAACATCTCAAAGTGTCTTTAACAAGCCACCATGCAAAAAAATGTATTTTATTATTTATTTATTAAATTTAAATATTCTTATTATATATAGTTTCATATTTTCATTAATGATTTTTGGGTGATTTTTATTATTCAAAGAGTCCATTTTACTATGAGAGCTCCCTTCAACCCAAATATTTTTGTACATAACATTTTTAGAATTTATTTAGAAAATTTTATAAGATAAATATACTTGTTATTTTTAAGGGAGAAGCATTATGCCAATTTATTATACATATTATCAAAATAAAACATATCCATTCTGAAGATGCAAGAAAAGAATGCATGTTAAGATAAATGTTAGCTAGTATTATAATACTATGAAATGGACTAAAAGGTAGTAATGGAAGAAGGTGGTTTTAAACATGAACCATTGGCCATTTGGAGCTTCCTACATAAGAGGGTAATATAGACCCACAACTTGGTGATAAAATGAGATTATATCAAGATAAACTTAATGATTATGCTTAATCAATTGGGTTATGTGTTCATCAATTAGTTAGTGGAGATAGGGAGATGAAGAGGAATGTCTATGATTAGTTTGCAATTAATGAGAAATTGATGATGATGTGCATGGGAAGATACATTGTCCTAAGTATGAATGGTATAAAAAAGCATTGAATTCTATATGAAGGTTTAACGAGGTGACATAGCTTGTTGAGTTTGTCAACAAAAATAGGTTGTTATTTTAAGTATGTTGGAGAAAAACACCAAAAAATGAGTATATAGCATGTATGCAACTATAATTTTTTTTTATAAATCTTACATGTTTACTCATTGATGGTATTTCATAGTAGTTATGATAATAACATGGTTTGAAATGTTATGCCATGATCAACTTGATGATTATTTCTACAAAACACTAATACCTCATTTTCATTACTTAACAATCTTCATTTTCCATCTTTATCTTGGACGTAAGTAGTTTCCCCCTATCTTTGATATAAATGACAATGATATTTCCAACAATAAGATATTTTTATTTGGAGACCTAATTTCTTATATTTAAATTCCTCTAATCTCTTTGTCGCATGCTATAAAATAACTCAAATGTTGACATGTTGGTCACCATAAATACAAGTGAGTGACTATTTAATTCTAACCAATTGAGAAAATAATGAAAAAATCATACACATATACAAAATGCCATGTATAATATATATTTATAAGTATATTAATATCGTATTGATATATGAAACAATAGGTCTTTTGATAGTTTTATTACACTTTCATTATCAATATTGAGTGGAGTTCAATTTATTGGTAGAAAACCCAAATTTATAAGCACCTATTGTAATAATGTTATTTTACAAGATACAAAATCTATTATAGAATATATTTTTTTCGGTCATGATACTGGCATCATCAAGAGAAAATATCTTTGCATAAAAGGCATATACTTTGTCCATTTATGTTAGGTTCTCATCATCTAGTAGTGGCAATAGGATGATAGAAAAATATAAACAAGAAGAGTTTATATCTAACTGTGGAAACAATAAGAAATTATGGATGATGTGCATGTAATGATACATTATTATATTCTTTAATAAGTAGGATAATAACACTCAATTTAGCCTGAAGTTTTGGGTCATGAATACAACTTGTCAAGTTTCCGACAAACAAATGTTCTTTTATATAATGGATATTTTGCAAGTATATTGCAGGTAGAGGCATTGTTGAGATAAAGGACATCAAAGCTACAGGTTCAAAATTTGTAATTATTTTCCCCATGAATCATAAATATTATTTCATGGATGCAGATAAATTTTTTGGGTATGTGTTATATTCCTTGCATGAATACCAGCACACATCATAAATTCTGTCGACTATAGTGGGGGTGTCAAATGGGGGAAAGTCCCCCCTTGTGGAGGGTTTTAGAGAAATGTCCTCAAAATATTTTTTGGGAGGTATAATTCTATGTATATTTGTGGAGGTTCCATCACATGGTTTTCACTGTTAGTGGTTTTGTGGTGAGTGTCGGTTTAGCCCATGGTTTTGTAATTCTAGTTAAGGAACTATAACTTTATTATAATCTAGGGTAAATAATTTGGTGGTGTATATATATATATATATATATATATATATAATATATATATATATATATATATATATATTATATATAGTATATATATGTATATATAGTATGTATATATATATGTATAGATACTATAAAGAATAATATGTTAAAAAATATTTCTAGTTTTCTTGGTTTGGTTTTCCAAGGCAAAATATCTATGTTAGTGTGTGTGTGAGTGTGTTTTCTATTGTAGTGGCTATAACCGCCCTCCAAAATTTTTCCTTAGTTTCCTTTTGGAGCCTCCCTACCAACCATCCTTAGCAGCATGTCTTTCCTTCTCTTTTTTTGCTGAAGCAAGAGTCAGTTCTTCTATGCAATTGTAAAATTGCATAAATTACAACAATCCCAAAGGAGATGTGGGCCATAGAGTTAAATAGCCACACAAAGCCTTGGGCGCCGAGCCAAAGGCTCAAAATCTGGGCCAACAGCCCTCAAAACATAACTATGAGACCTTCAAAATACAATCATTCCCTGAGACTGTTCGATCCGCCTTCAGAGATCTGACAGACGAGGCTCTATATCAAAACAAAAACATGAAAACTCTTTAATTCTTGAATTAGACGTGATGAGGAAATAGAGACCGTAATAAAAATATTTTGGGTCTGCCTGGGGACATAACCCTCAAGCATGTAGTCCATCCGAAATCCACTAATCCCAACCTTGATGTGAAACAAGCACGAAAAACAACACTGCACCTAGACCCGAAGTTAAATAAAGCCATCATTTAAGTTAAGTTCGGGTCCAACAAGCATGGTAACTTCCTTGCAAATTGCCATAAGAAATCCCTAGGATTGCTTCACATCTACCTAACTACTAGCACGTTAAACAATCACCCGACAAAGCTAATTCAAAGGTGATCTTCTTTAGAGAATTCTTCCTTGGGGGTCTCTATCCAATCATAAATTTTATTGCTCTTAGCACAAAGCATGCCTTCATTAGCTAATATGTTTGCTACGGTTTTGGTTGTTTAGTGCACATGAGTAAAAATAAGTGTTCTCATGTTCTCCAGGTGGAATTGAGTCTGTTGATACACTTCCAAAAGTCGCCAATGTCTCGAGACATTATATGGAGCAGAGTCATAGCAAATTTTCTTGACCGAATTAATAATCAATTTGGAATCAGCTTCAATTATGGTATTATGGAGATTTGAGTCCCTTAAGATTTCTAGACATTTCTCAAGGGCCACAAGCTCTGTCATATTGTTACTGGCTTTTCCCAAATGGCTATGAAAGATGGTTTTTATGAAACCCTTTTCATCTCTTATTACTCCTCCATACCCCACCATACCCAGGTTTCCTTTTGAGGCCCCATCTATATTTCATTTCAAAAATCCCTAAGGGTGGCACGGCGGTGTTGCCAAAAATCCTGATTAGTAATTATATGACTTACATTCATGTTTTTGCCTTGTGGGACAAGCCCTTGAAGACCCAAATGTAGTAGTATCTACACATCCGTATATTTAGGTTGGTCCTCAGGGGGGTTTTAATAAGGGTCCCTACTGTCTCATTGAGCTGTCTTAAAATTTGAGCCATGATGTTCTAGGGAGAGCCTTTCCTATTCTTGAATATTCTATTGTTGTTTTTTTTCTAGACATCACAAATTAGAAAGCCCGGAACTAAAGCCCAAGCTTTGTTGATTATTTCATTGTCAGAGAAATTTTTCCTCCACTTCTTCAAAGTATTGGTAATGCTGCCCATGTCCCTATTTGTTTGTGTGAATATTGAAGCTACCCAGTTCTATAAGGTGGAAGTGAATGGGCAGAGGTTGAGTAGGTGATCCATAGTTTCTTCTTGTAATTCACATAGCTAGCATCTAGATGGACTGGATACCCCTCCTTTCCTAAGGTTTTCCCAGGTCAGAATTTTTTTGTGCTGCACTAACCACATGAATAGTTTGATTTTCATCCAGCTTTGGTTCTGCTATACCCCATAAGGGTTTAGATAGTCAAGCCCAAGGGCTATGTGCTTGGCCTCTTTGAGGTTAAATTTACCTTCATTGTTATTGCCCCATCTCAGCTGGTCTGAATCTGCTGATGTCAAAATCTTTCTTTGTTCCAAGATGGTTGTTAAAGCTTCTTCCTGTGCCTTCAAAGGGGAGTCATCACTATATACGAGGTTCTTCCATATTCTCCATTTTCCCTCGCTTCGTACCTGATCCTAGAAGTCATTTACCCTATGTAACCCTTTGTTGTTAGTATCGTTCTTGAGATTGGCAAATTCTTCTCTTAATAGTTTAGGTTCCTGTTGCCAGTTATCTTCCCAAAACCAAGCAAGGTTTCCATCTCTTATTTCCCAGAAACTGTGTTTTTGAACAATGGCTATATTCTCCCAAGATTTGTTCCAAATGTGGGAGCCTTTGATGAGTCCAGACATTCTTATGTGATCCCTTTCTTGCTAATTGTTTGCATATTTCTATTTCCAAATTTTGGCCTAAGGTGAAGCCGAATCTTTTAGCCATCTCCACCAAAGTTTTGCCCCCAAAGCTTTGTTAAGTACTTTAGGGTCATCAAGTCCCAAACCTCCTTGTGTCTTAGGTCTATAGATCTTTTCCCAGGCTACCAAATCCCATTTCCTTTTCTCTTCCCCTTTGCCCCAAAGAAAATCTCTTTGGATATTTTTGCATTGTTGCATAACTCGTTTAGGAGCTAGAAGGGCTAAAAACATAAATATGGGGACAGTTTGAAGGACTGCTTTTGTGAGTACTAGTCGTCCTGCTAAATTCAAAGATCTGTTAGTCCATTTCTAGATTTTGTCTTGGAGCTTATTGGTCACAGGTTCCCAAACTTCCTTGTTCAGAGGTCTGTCTGTTAGAGGTAATCCCAAATAGTTGGATGGTAGCATATCTATTTGAAAGCCTAGAATTCTAGATATATGTCTCTGAATAGCAATGTCAGTATTAAAAAATAAAATCTTTGATTTGGTAAGGCTTACCTTTGTACCCGCAGCCTTTCCAAACTCATGCAGGATTTGTTTGTAGGCTAGAGCTTGCTTGACCATGGGGGTACCCTGTAGCATGGTATCGTCCACAAATTGTTGATGGGTCAAAGGCTCTCCTTTTAAGGTAAGTTTGAGACTCTAGATTTGGCCGTCTACTTTGGCAAATTTGATAGCATAGCCAAGCCCTTCCATCATGAGAATAAAGAGGAAGGGTGAGAGTGGATCTCATTGTTTGAGACCTCTCGTAGGTTTAAAGGTTGTGGATGGTGAACCATTTAACAGGATTGAAAAACTGGAGGAAGTTACAAGGGCCATTACACATCTTATCTAGTTACGATCGAAGCCATAAGATTTTAGAACTTCCTTGATGTAAGCCCAGCTTAGCTTATCATAAGCATTTTCTAGGTCAAGTTGCATAATCGTTCCTGCCTTCCTGTTGTTCTTAAGTGAGTGAACCACCTCGTGAGCTTGAATGATATTGTTGAGAATTTGCCTGCCTTCTACATATCCAGTTTGCTTCTCAAACATGAGAGTTGGAACAAGGGGCTTGAGCTTGTTGGCAATTATTTTGGAAATAATTTTGTACACCACATTGCATAATGCTATTGGTCTAAATATGCCTGGTGTCATAGCATTAACCTGCTTTGGAATCAATGATAAGAAAGTGGTATTGAGTGCCTTCAAAACAGTCTTGCTTTTTCTGGAGTCCTCCACCACATCGATGATATCATGCTCGAATATTCCCCAACATGCTTTAAATAAGTCAACATTGAAGCCATCTGGACCTCGTGCTTTTCTTTTTTTCATTTCTTTGATAACTCCGCTGGCCTCCTCTTCATTGACTGGTCTATTTAGATTATAATTGTCTTCTCTTGTCACAAACTTAGGAATGTGCTTTGTAGATTCATTAATGAATTGAGATTTGTCTAAAAGAGGTTCCTCAGCTATGCCTTGGAAATGTTGAACCAGAACAACTTCTATTTCTTTGTGGGTATTGAGTTGATTAACTTGAGAATCTTTGATTTTGGAAATCCTATTATGAGACCTGTGATCCATGGTAGATTTGTGAAAAAACTGTGTATTCCTTTCTCCTTCATTAACCATAATATCCTTGATTTCTATTTCTAGAATATCTTCTCTTGCTTGCATAAAAGGCATATACTTTGTCCATTTATGTTAGGTTCTCATCATCTAGTAGTGGCAATAGCATGATAGAAAAATATAAACAAGAAGAGTTTATATCTTACTGTGAAAACAATAAGAAATTATGGATGATGTGCATGTAATGATACATTATTATATTCTTTAATAAGTAGGATAATAACACTCAATTTAGCTTGAAGTTTTGGGTCATGAATACAACTTGTCAAGTTTCCAGCAAAAAAATGTTCTTTTATATAATGGATAGTTTGCAAGTATATTGCAGGTAGAGGCATTGTTGAGATAAAGGACATCAAAGCTACAGGTTCAAAATTTGTAATTATTTTCCCCATGAATCATAAATATTATTTCATGGATGTAGATAAATTTTTTGGGTATGTGTTATATTCCTTGCATGACTACCAGCACACATCATAAATTCTGTCGACTATAGTGGGGGTGTCAAATGGGGGAAAGTCCCCCCTTGTGGAGGGGTTTTAGAGAAATGTCCTCAAAATATTTTTTGGGAGGTATAATTCTATGTATATTTGTGGAGGTTCCATCACATGGTTTTCACTATTAGTGGTTTTGTGGTGAGTGTTGGTTTAGCCCATGGTTTTGTAATTCTAGTTAAGGAACTATAACTTTATTAAAATCTAGGGTAGATAATTTGGTGGTTTATATATATATATATATATACTATAAAGAATAATATGTTAAAAAATATTTCTAGTTTTTTTGGTTTGGGTTTCCAAGGCAAAATATCTATGTTAGTGTGTGTTCTATTGTAGTGGCTATAACCACCCTCCAAAATTTTTCCTTAATTTTGTTTTGGAGCCTCCCTACCAATCATCCTTAGGAGCATGTCTTTCCTTCTCTTTTTTTGCTGAAGCAAGAGTGAGTTCTTCTATGCAATTGTAAAATTACATTAATTACAACAATCCCAAAGGAGATGTGGGCCATAGAGTTAACTAGCCACACAAAGCCTTGGGCGCCGAGCCAAAGGCTTAAAATCTGGGCCAACGGCCCTCAAAACATAACTATGAGACCTTCAAAATATAATCATTCGTTGAGACCGTTCGTTCCGCCTTCAGAGATCTGACGGACGAGGCTCTATATCAAAACGAAAACATGCAAAATCTTTAATTCTTGAATTAGACGTGATGAGGAAATAGAGATCGTAATAAAAATATTTTGGGTCTTCCTGGGGAGATAACCCTAAAGCATGTAGTCCATTCAAAATCCACTGATCCCAACCTTGATGTGAAACATGCACGAAATATAACACTGCACCTGGACCCGAAATCAAATAAAGCCATCATTTAAGTTAAGTTTGGGTCCAATAGGCATGGTAACTTCCTTACAAGTTTCCATGCGAAATCCCTATGATTGCTTCACATCTACCTAACTGCTAGCACGTTAAACAATCACCCAACAAAGCTAATTCAAAGGGGATCTTCTTTATAGAATTTAGTTTTCATGAAAATACTTGTCATTTAAATTGACTCTCGCCTGATAACTTTGGGGATGAAGAGTTTTGGGTACAAATTCCCACCCAAAGACTAGATATCCATGCACTGCTTCACCATAAAGGATCAAAATTCCCCTGTATCCTTTAGTCAACATCCTTCTAGTTTCCACTGCTTTGATAGAGCTCCCTGTCCATGCTCGCCTAACTGAGACACTCTTCCCTCAATCTTCCTTGGGGGGTCTCTATCCAATCATAAATTTTATTGCTCTTAGCACAGAGCATGCCTTCATTAGCTAATATGTCTGCTACGTTTTTGGTTGTTTAGTGCACATGAGTAAAAATAAGGGTTCTCATGTTCTGCAGGTGGAATTGAATCTGTTGATACACTTCCAAAAGCTGCCAATGTCTCGATAATTTATATGGAGCAGAGCCATAGCAAATTTTCTTGACCGAATTAACAATCAATTTGGAACCAGCTTCAATTATGGTATTATGGAGATTTGAGTCCCTTAAGATTTCTACACATTACTCAAGGGACATAAGCTCTGCCATATTGTTACTGGCTTTTCCCAAATGGCTATGAAATATGGTTTTTATGAAACCCTTTTCATCTCTTATTACTCCTCCATACCCTGCCATACCCGGGTTTCCTTTTGAGGCCCCATCTATATTGCATTTCATGTTTTTGCCTTTTGGGACAAGCCCTTGAAGACCCAAATGTAGTAGTATCTACACATCCGTATATTTAGGTTGGTCCTCAAGGGGGTTTTTAATAAGGGTCCCTACTGTCTCATTGAGCTGTCTTAAAATTTGAGCCATGATGTTCTAGGGAGAACCTTTCCTGTTCTTGAATATTCTATTGTTGTGTTTTTTCTAAACATCCCAAATTAGAAAGCCTGGAACTAAAGCCCAAGCTTTGTTGATTATTTCATTGTCAGAGAAATATTTCCTCCACTTCTTCAAAGTATTGGTAATGCTGCCCATGTCCCTATTTGTTTGTCTGAATATTGAAGCTACCCAGTTCTATAAGGTGGAAGTGAATGGGCAGAGGTTGAGTAGGTGATCCATAGTTCCTTCTTGTAATTCACATAGCTGGCATCTAGATGGACTGGACACCCCTCTTTTCCTAAGGTTTTCCCAGGTCTGAATTTTTTTGTGCTGCACTAACCACGTGAACAGTTTTATTTTCATCCAGCTTTGGTTCTGCTATACCCCATAAGGGTTTGGACAGTCAAGCCCAAGGGCTATGTGCTTGGCCTCTTTGAGGTTAAATTTACCTTCGTTGTTATTGCCCCATCTCAGCTGGTCTGAATCTGCTGATGTCAGAATCTTTCTTTGTTCCAAGATGGTTGTTAAAGCTTCTCCATGTGCCTTCAATGGGGAGTCATCACTATATACCAAGTTCTTCCATATTCTCCATATTCCCTCGCTTCATACCTGATCCTAGAAGTCATTTACCCTATGTAACCCTTTGTTGTTAGTATCGTTCTTGAGATTAGCGAATTCTTCTCTTAACAATTTAGGTTCCTGTTGCCAGTTATCTTCCCAAAACCAAGCAAGGATTCCATCTCTTATTTCCCAGAAACTATGTTTTTGAACAATGGCTATATTCACCCAAGATTTGTTCCAAATGTGGGAGCCTTTGATGAGTTCAGACATTCTTATGTGATCCGTTTCTTGCTAATTGTTTGCATATTTCTATTTCCAAATTTTGGCCTAAGGTGAAACCGAATCTTTTAGCCATCTCCACCAAAGTTTTTCCCCCAAAGCTTTGTTAAGTACTTTAGGGTCATCAAGTCCCAAACCTCCTTATGTCTTAGGTCTATAGATCTTTTCCCAGGCTACCAAAGCCCATTTCCTTTTCTCTTCCCCTTTTCCCCAAAGAAAATCTCTTTGGATATTTTTGCATTGTTGCATAACTCGTTTAGGAGTTAGAAGGGCTAAAAACATAAAGGTGGGGACAATTTGAAGGACCGCTTTTGTGAGTACTAGTCGTCCTGGTAAATTCAAAGATCTGTTAGTCCATTTCCATATTTTGTCCTAGAGCTTATTGGTCACAGGTTCCCAAACTTCCTTGCTCAGAGGTCCGTCTGTTAGAGGTACTCCCAAATATTTGGATGGTAGCATATCTATTTGAAAGCCTAGAATTCTAGATATATGTCTCTGAATAGCAATGTCAGTATTAAAAAAGAAAATCTTTGATTTGGTAAGGCTTACCTCTGTATCCGTAGCCTTTTCAAAGTCATGCAGGATTTGTTTGTAGGCTAGAGATTCCTTGACCATGGGGGTACCTTGCAGCATGGTATCGTCCACAAATTATTGATGGGTCAAAGGCTCTCCTTTTAAGGTAAGTTTGAGACCCTATATTTGGCCTTCTACTTTGGCAAATTTGATAGCATAGCCAAGCCCTTCCATCATGAGAATAAAGAGGAAGGGTGAGAGTGGATCTCATTGTTTGAGACCTCTCGTAGGTTTAAAGGTTGTGGATGGTGAACCATTTAACAGGATTGAAAAACTGGAGGAAGTTACAAGGGCCATTACACATCTTATCTAGTTATGATCGAAGCCATAAGCTTATAGAACTTCCTTGATATAAGCCCAGCTTAGCTTATCATAAGCATTTTCTAGGTCAAGTTGCATAATCATTCCTTCCTTCCTGTTGTTCTTAAGTGAGTGAACCACCTCGTGAGCTTGAATGATATTGTTGAGAATTTGCCTACCTTCTACATATCCAGTTTGCTTCTCAGACACGAGAGTTGGAAGAAGGGGCTTGAGCTTGTTGGCAATTATTTTGGAAATAATTTTGTACACCACATTGCATAATGCTATTGGTCTAAATCTACCTGGTGTCATAGCATTAACCTTCTTTGGAATCAATGATAAGACAGTGGTATTGAGTTCCTTCAAAACAGTCTTGTTTTTTCTGGAGTCCTCCACCACATAGATGATATCATGCTCGACTATTCCCCAACACGCTTTAAATAAGTCAACATTGAAGCCATCTGGACCTAGTGCTTTTCCTTTTTTCATTTCTTTGATGACTCCACTGACCTCCTCTTCATTCACTGGTCTATTTAGATTATAATTGTCTTCTCTTGTCTCAAACTTAGGAATGTGCTTTGTAAATTCATTAATGAATTGAGATCTGTCTAAAAGAGGTTCCTCAGCTATGCCTTGGAAATGTTGAACCAGAACAACTTCTATTTATTTGTGGGTATTGAGTTGATTACCTTGAGAATCTTTGATTTTGGAAATCCTATTAGGAGACCTGTGATCCATGGTAGATTTGTGAAAAAGTTGTGTATTCCTTTCTCCTTCATTTAACCATAGTATCCTTGATTTATATTTCTAGAATATCTCCTCTTGCTTGCATACTCCTTCACATAGCTTGTTCCTTTCTCTCCTTGTTGAAGCCATATGTGATGAGGATTTGGTTAATTTCTTGTAGCTTCCATTCAACTATTTTTTTGTCTTAAAAAATGTTTCCAAACTCATTCTTATTCCAATCTTTAAGCCTGAGTTTGATGTATTTCAATCTTTTATGCAGGAGGAACATTTTAGTGCCCTGTATTTCCATATCCTTTATCCACCATTTTTTAATATTGCTGATAAAGTCAGGATGGGTAAGCCAAATATTTTCAAAACTGAAAGGTTTGTTTCTTGGAGTTCCTATAAAGGAAACCTTAAGCTGAACAGGCCAGTGATCCGAGCCACCAAAGAGGAGTATCGTAGCTGACAAGTCAGGACTTGTAAGGATGAGGTCCTCCAAGATAATAAATCTGTGCAGTTTTGAGGCTACCTGAGACTCTCCTCCAATTTTATTATTCCAGGTGAAGATACCATTACTTGTCTTTGTATCTACTAGCCTCATGTTGTTTATGAAATTCTGAAATGCTATGGAATCTTTGCCTAGTAATCTGGTTCCACCTTTTTTTTCCGATAGGGACTTGATCATGTTAAAGTCCCCTCCTAGAATCTAGGGGATACCTGAATGCCTATTTCTTAATTCCTCCAGTGAGGTAAGAAGCCCAAGTTTGTCTTCAGTCTTTTGTGGACCATAAAAATTTGTAATCCAATAAAATTCCTTGTCCCCCAAAGGTTGGATGACAACTGATAAATAGTTCCTGGATGCTTCAACATCTAGAATTCCTAGTTTCTGAGGGTTCCAAAGTGTGAGAATTCCTCCTGCTGTTTTGTATACTTTGACTTCTAGATATTCATATTTAATCAGCCATTTGCTTTGTATTTTTCTTATTTTTTCTATTGAACATTTTTTTTCCTAAATAAATATCATATTAGGTTTTTCTACTTTCATTCTATTGCTGAGATTTCTTTGTTTCCTTTTGCTTCCTAGACCCTTAATATTCCATGTTGTAAGCTTCATTAAGAAATATTTGTAAAGGAGTAACTAATTAGGTCTTTCTTCCTACCTGAGCTGATCATGATTTTTCCACATTCAATCAGTAGATCATTCTGTTTTTTTCTTCCTCTTTTCCTTCCTGGGTTCTTGGGAGCTTGTCCCCCTATTTCCTCCATAGTTTTAACCCCTTCATTGTGCTGACTATCATAGTTTCTTTTGATCCCTGCACCCTTTGCCTATGTTCTCCAAAGAAAGAGTCGTTGTAATCTCTTAAATTCATCTTGGGGTAGCGAATCCACTCCTTTGGTTGTTCCTTCTTCCAGGAACTTTTCTAGATCGAGATGTTCTCTATCCAGTATGTCCTGCAGTTCATGATCCTCTGCACCCACTTCTCATGGGGTCATTTCTTGGTCCTTATCAAGCTCCATAGTGCTTGGCTAATCCTCCTTTTGTTGGATTTTATTAGGTCTATCCTCCATGCTCTCATCCTTTTCCTTCACTATAGTATTGTCCTTAATAACTTGATTCATTCCTTCATCCCCTTCTTCTTCTTCTAGTGTCTTGAACCTATTATAACTAGGCTATTTTTCCTCGTTGCTTTTTTTTATTTTCATTTTTTCTCCCTCCTTTTCCTCTGCCCCCCACCTTGGCAAAGCTTTCAGTCTCTTTACCTGAGGTTACTTTGGTACTGTTCTCCATTTTACTTAAAGGGTGGTCTATGAGGAGTTTTTCGTGTTCATGGCATTTGCGACATCTGAAGGGTACATGCTCATAATACACCACCTGTACCCATTCTTCATCATATACTTCTAGGATTATTTCCTTTGGCAAAGCCCCAGAAAAGTCCATTTCCATGCATATTCTAGAAAAGGAGGTATATTTTCCTCGTGGAGTGGCTTTTGAAATTTTTAAGAAATGCCCTAGTTTATTACCTATGGCTTTTAATGATTCTGGTAGCCAGTAGTCTAGAGGTAGAGAATATAGTCTTACCCAAATCGACACCAAAGTAAATGTTTCTCACTCTGGAACAAAGTTCATGACCCAAGGCCTCATATAGAGGCCTACAACCACATAAAAGTAGGATCCTCCTTCAAACACCCTGTCTTTATCCACTAGGTTCGTAAACACAACTGTAAAGAAACCCTTGGATCCAAGGTGTATATCTATTTCCCCCTTAGATTTCCAATGGTTCTTTATCCATGTGTGTAGTGCCTTCTCCGTTGGCCAGAACCCCATGAATTTACATATCACCGCATAAGTCGCCATGTGCTCCTTGTCTGCCTGTAGTGTTGTATCAGTTAACACCACTCAGGGTGTGATGGCTGCCTTAGGTTTACATGGTCCTATCCTACTATTGTGGTCAGCCTTCTGACTGTCTACTCCTATATGCTTCTCTCTTCTGACTTCCTCCCGCATTTCTCCCTACCTCTATGCTCTGTTGTATTCATGTTTGCCTCTCTTTGTACCTCCTATTTCCGCTTCCATGGGCTTCTTGAAGCAGTTTGATACAACTTGACTATAGGAGGGAGTGGAGCTCACCCCTTCTCGCCCCTCCATGGTACACACTCTAAAATCTTGCAGCAAACCCTAGTTTAGTGCATTTCTAGAGCTCTCCTCCCCCCAAGTTTTCACCCCCTTTCTTCGCATGTTTTTGCTTGTTAAGTAAACAAGCTTTAATGATTTTATAGCAGAATGCCAGCTTGTGCATGAGAGAATTTTGCACCCTCTTCACAAGTTGTTTCTTCAGACTTGGTCTAGCTGCAGGCTAAGCAACTCCCTCAAGAAATTGTGCAATTCTGGAGGGGAACCAGCCTTCCCTCTAGAAATTGTGCAACTCTGTATGGCAGCCTACTGGGCTCCATAATTATGCAAATCTGCCTGTCAAGCATCACTAAGAAAATTGTGCAATTCGTCCTAGCAGGAATGCTCAACCTAGAAATTGTGCAATCCTTCTGAGCAGTCAGTCCAGCTCCCTCCTAGAAATGTACATTTTTTCCCCTACTTGAGCAGGTTGTTACGTGTGCCATTGAGTTGATTGGTTCCACCCGAGACTGAGAAAAACTCGATTTGCATGCATGGGTTATTTTTTCTCGGAATACAAAAAGCAATATGCAAAAATCATCCCTAGATTTTAGGGAGCTATTTTTAGCAGGTAGAGGTTACATGCAAAGATATTTTAGAATATTTCCTACAAGTGTCGCTTTCTCCTAGATTTGTGGCATGCGTGTCATGAGCCTCAAACTTATTTATTCGACACTTTAGAGCTCACATATTCACATCGATCTTGGATCTTTGACATCCCACAACACATCTAGGACTCTTCAACACATCCAACTCAACTATTCTTGGGTAAGTCCTCTTAACTTGTCTTTTGTAGCATTTATGTGGCCTTTTGTGTTTTCTCTTATGTGAGTGTTGTTTGCTTGATTTTTGTGAATTTTTCTTGTAGTTTACATGCATACTAGCTTGTACTAGCACCGTTTCAGTTTTCGTTAGCATTTGACTATTGTTGCATGCATGAAACTATTTTGCACGAATGTTCGCGATTCGGCAACTCGCTCCACCCATATGCATGTTGTTCAATTTTCTCAAATCTTACATTCACTGTTTGCATGCATGATCATTCACTCCTACTTATACTCTGTATTACCATGCAATCACTTTCACATTTCTTTCAGTTGCCTATCAGTGGGTCTTGGTAGCCTTAGCCTGAACTCAGCCTCACCAAGACAACATTACACAATCTTGAGAGAGAAGGTTCTATCTTCCTCTCAAGAAATGTGCATTTCTTCCCAGTGAATGTCCTCTAGTCTTACATTGTACGATTCTGAGGGACAATGACTGCTGGCCCAAAATATTGCGGAATGTAGTCACTAGGCCTGCAACCATTGCCAGTTGAAATTGTGCATTGTGTAATTCCAGCAGCCAACAAGCCAACATGGATTGCGCATTGCGCAATTCTAGTAGCCATCTAACCTCCCCAGACAGCCTAGACTACCTTTTTCGAGTTCTGGTAGCCAATCTCCTAGCCTCCCATGAAAGATTGTGAAATCCTTACGAGTCAATCCCAAGGTATGTTGCATGTCGTTCCTAAGTTTCCTTTGGTTTTAGCTAATAGATTTCTTGCCATGCATGTCACTTTGTCTCCAAATATAGCAGGTGTTCGTCTGCCTCTTAGCAATTCAGGATCAATGGCCTCTAAGAGAGCTAGATCAAAGGACACTAACAAAAGTGCAATTGGAGCAGAAGTTGAGCGAGTGTCTACAAGTCTGTTGATATATGAAGATACCAAGATGATTGTAGACAAGGACATCAAGTTGAAATGGCAAGAGGTGAATGATGCATTTGTAGGCACATTTTTGGAAGACCTAAAAGACCACCAAGTCTATGTGAACATCCACAAGTCCAGCCTATATTAGATTGCATGTAGATATCCCCTACTCCCATGCGTGGACATGATACATTGGATCGTCTCGCACACTAATCCTAAGACAATGACATTGAGCAGTGTCAATGGGACGAAGATTACTACCTTCAGGGCACAGGATTATGATGAGATGTATAAGATGTCTAAGCCCGTGATCACCATGGAGACACCCTTTAGCATACTTAGCAGTAATGCCAACTCCAGAAATATCTTGAAGAACTGGGTGAAGGAGTTGGCTAAATTCAGGATGACAGCCAACTAGGTCTACAATACAAAGATATTATGGAAGGCATATCAATACTTGGTCCTCTTTGCATGTCAGTTGTATGGCCAAGAAAGCATGAAAACCTTCCCACAAAGTTGGGTGATCACGTTGCACCAACTGTCTAGAGAAGGCAAAGCATGCAAATGGTCCAAAATGTTGGCTCATCAGCTGAAGGAGCAGATAACAAGGGCTTGAAAGCCACCCAAAGTTATGCAAGAAGGAATCTACATGTCCACCTACATCTTAGATGCAATTTTGTGCCCATTAGGAGCTCCCGGGCTTGAAGTGGACATGGACACCGATAAAGACCTCTGTGAACACTTATTGTAAGTTGTTGTCTGAATGCAGTGCCAGAGGAGTTATCACATAGTTGTCTGATCATTTTGTCACCTTGGTTTACAAGATGATATTCAAAAAAGATCCACCCTGCATGTCGAAGATAGTAATGGAGGCACTGATTGACATAGCTGATTGGTATGCCTCACTGTCCAGCACCTTCATATGGATGTACAGTGTGGAGAAGCCTCCGCATGTTCTACCGAAGTTTTCCTTAGAAAAACTCATCATGAAGAAAGTATCATATCACATCTTAGTAGGGTTATCAGCTAGGCTGCACTAGAAGAATAAGGCACCTTGGCCCACTCTTCCATTGCAAATCGGTTTTTACAAGATACAGACATTGAAAGATGTAGATGTCAAAGCAGAATAGACGAAGAAATATCCATTCAACACCCGAAGTTACAATCTGTATGACACGCATTTTCTTCTAAAAGACCACTGCATGAGGGTACAATTTAAATGGACCCACAGGGCATATCATTGGGCAAAGGAAGACCCATGGAGATATTGTTACAACTCCACTAGACTCAATGAACTAGTTTGCCTCGCTGTGGAATGGATAGCGAAGTAGCATCCCGAAGAGCACCAGAAGCAACAATAGAAGAGGTAAACATACCGGTGCATGCCGAATGCAAGAGGAAGGTTGTTGACACCATAGAGGCAGAGAAAAGTTGCAAGTTCAAAGAAAATAAACTCATGACAAAAGTAGCTTTAGAGATTGAGGCTATGAGGTGATGATGCAACATGAAGATTAGGAAGAAGTAGAGAACTTAATAGAGAACGATTTGCATGTGCTGAAGCCAACACAAGGAAGAACATGAGCTACATAGATGAGAGAATGAGTTACAGTAGAAATAGGTACAACAAGGGGCACAACATGCACAAATGGATGAAACTGTCCCTGTACAAGTTATGGATCCATCCCAATAGCTAGCACGGAGTAGACAAGGTGAGCAGTGTTGTTGATCGCATGCAAGGGAATTTAGCAGCATGCATGTCATTGTGCATGCATGTGATCCCACCCATTTGGCACACTAACCAAGGCGAAGAAAAGAAGCAAGTCCATCTGGAGCTGAACATGTATTTTGACAAGTTGACGCACATGGCCACTAGCACGTGCTTGGAGATCAGTGCAAACAATATGCATCAACATGTTGCTAGTCTGGTCGCACCCAGGACGACCATGCACATGTTATCAGATGAGTTGGATGGAGGAGAAATATGAATGTACCCAGATCCAATAGAGGAAAGAGTTCGCTTCAACAATATGTCACCATTAAGCGCATGGACACCATCACGGACAACCAAGCTTGGCATCAGTTCACCACCCTCGACCATCACAAGGATGTCAAAGAGTTTGTGTCACTACAACAGTCCGAGTGTTAGTGATTTTTTGCATGGCTTTCTCAATCCATTTTGTCTCACATGGGTACATGTGCATATTGTATGTAACGTCTTGTTAAGTGGAAGTTCAAGTGTCAATAGTTGGATGTAACAGTCATAGAGTAGATGAAGAGTCATGAGGGTAGATGAACTGTCACAAAGGGGAATGTCAAGGGCCACCCCACCTTTTGCTATAAATAGTCCCTCATAACTCATTGTAGAGGCTTTTGGTCAGCCAAGCTTCTGATAGGACTATCTTAGAGAGCTTGGACAATATTGTAATGAGCCTTGGCTTCTACACTACAGAGAGCTAGTATATCTCTTTAGAGGAGTAGGCGATTATGGCTGTAATGTTCCGCTGTCGGAACTAGTGGTTGGACATGAATGTATTGTATCACTGGAACTTACACTTCTTAATATAATAGAGCCAACACATTTCATGCATCTGTTGTATTGTATTTTAGCTATCTTGAGTACTCATTATGATATATGTATCTATTTTCTTACGGATGCATGTATAGCTACTTTTGTATACATGTGTATGAATCTTTTTTAAATGTGTTGTTGGTTTAGCCATCACTTTGGATTGCTAGCTTACTTGCCTTCCAAGATGCGATGCATCTTTTCTCGTATGTTCCCTTCTTAACTTTGTGCTAGGACAAGTTTCCAAGGGGTGCACTCACCTCACCCTCCATGTGTTAGAACCACTCATGCACCTTCCTTAACTTACGGCATATTTCACACTCGTTCTACCAACAGGGACATCTTGCCTCTGTGTGAAACTGTGGTCAAGGCATTACTGTATGACCCACTACTGGGCCTCCTACACCAAACAATCTAAGGTCTAATTGTGACTTCTTACAGGGGAGATTCCCTGACATGTTGGCAAGTCCAACACCGTCAACATTTTTGGTGCTTAAAGGAGGGCCAGATGACAAGTTGTGTCCTCTCGTCCTGTTTTGAACCCTTGCATATCTATCACGGAGTCTTGCACTCTTAAACCTCGATGATGTTTTTCGCATGCTGAACTTGTTACCATCTTGAGGGAGTTTTCTTTGTCCCTTCCCTGCATACATGTATGATGGTGAAGGCAAAATGGCTTGGCCTGAGTTCTTACATGACTTCCTTGCCATGCTTGACGAGGAATATTGATGTTCTGACAAACATGCTAGTTTGTTGCTTGCATACACACTTCACGAATCCCCACGTTGGTGGCTATGTAGCCTACTGGTTGACAACATGCACTCACTTTAGTACTTTTGTGATCTCATTGAAGATACTTTCTATAATTGTGATCCAGAATATCTTGACCAAAAACTTTTACAACAACGAAAGGCTTCTCATGAATTGCCTATGGATTTTTGGTAGCGCTTCCATGATTTGCAGCTTCAAGCTTTAAAGAGGCAGATGAAATTTCCTTATGTTTGGGATATATTCGAGTACTATCTTAAAAAATCAGTCCATCCCAAGAATAAGATTGAGCCCAAGCCTCACTCAACATACTTCAATGATGGAGCTGTGCAGTCATAGATAAACACGATCACTATCATAAGTGGTTGTCGACCATTCCCTCATCAAACAGCTCCACCAGTGCAGAGTGATGTGGGAGAACATGCACATACATATTTTCAGCTGTCACATCCACCCAACATCACTTTACTTAATTTTCCCGTAGATTTGGTTGCGTGTCCATCGAGTTGTCATATGCATTTTGTACCATAACCTACATCTTCATACTCAGATGATCCTCCAGATGATATTGTCTTGCGTTCTTCCATTCTAGACTCTACGCTTGTTGTGAATGAGGATCAAGCCATAGACGGAGTTAGTTTTTCACAACCAACATGCATTGTCATTCATGAAGGGTATGACTGGGAGCTTGAGCCTCAACACTCGGCAAAGGATGACTCCCTTCTGTAGAGGCCTCCTTTTTTCTTTGCTGACATCTTTAGGGAACCTTCCATGCATGATTTCACATGTGTATCTTCATTGTTAATCACTTGCAAGACACCCCAGATGTTAGTCCATCATCCGACAATGAAGAGGATAAATTATTCATTGAAAATCTACTTGACCTTTCATCTGCCTTTTTTGGAAAGACAGAGGATGAATTTGTTTGCTTCTCATCTACCCTTCTCTTTGATTTATTAGATCACGAGGACACTGATGAAATCATTGATTTTTTTGATCATAACTATCATGATCCATTTACTCCCGTTTTCGATCATGATAATGATTCTATCACAATTGATTTTTTGAAGCCACCTGTTTATGATGATCTATTTGACGATGAAGTCAAAAAACCCCAGATTATCGAGGAAATTCAGCCTGAGGTTATGGTTATGTTAGGCCATTACTGTCCTGAGGTTGGCCTCGCTTCCAATCAGGAAAATTATTAAATAGACAAACCATATAAACACCCCAGGAGAAAGATTCTGGTTGGAGCCATTAACAAATATGAGACTAAACTGTAGGCTCCAACGGCTCAGCTTGTCATCTGGCCCTCTTTCTAGTGCCAATTTGTTGATGGGCCAAAATGTATCGCCAACAACTAAGGGGTCTCCCTAGTGTGAAGTCCCAATTAGACCTCACACTGTTTAGGATAGGAGCCCCATCCGCTATGTGGGCCCGGCTATCACTATGAATATTTTCTGCTCTTGGTTATCAAATGAGAAGATGCCAAAGTGGTGTAAGAATGAAGTGCTCGGGCAGCAAAACAAAATCAGCCCAAGATTGACAAATTATAGAAAGAGGTACAAACAAGTCACAACAACGATAAGAAGAGATAAATGATGAGAGGGATTAGTGAGCTAAAACCCCATCAGACATAATAATAGGAACATGTCAGAGATCAGTGCAAAAGGTAAAAGAAAACATGTTATTAATATCGTTGCAACTTCAAATAAATATCATGCAAGTGATCAATACACAATAGTGGAACATGGACTATTCATACTGTCGCTGAGTGCCACAACCCTAAACACACAACAGATCCACTCTACTAGCTACCAAGTCTTGAGTGACCTTATCTCTCAAGCATAAATCAATTATCTATCTCTGCCTCAACTCAAGTGATAAAAGTCCTATTCAATGAGGCATGAGGGGAAATTTATAGGGATGAAGTGACTATTCACTTACCATGACCCTTTACCTCCCCTCATGACTCTTGAACTTCCCTTCATGACTCTTGAGCTCACTCAATGACTGTTACATTCCTAATTCATCTCAGCATGATTTTTGGGATTATGATGAGCAACATTCACACGGTCTTAGAAATCAGACACAAGGAGAGTATTGAGGGTTATTGGGAAACCCCATGATGTTCATTATCAATATGTTTTCTGATCACGAGACAAGCCTATTTGACTGTTATTGCGCCTCACATACATATGTCCACCTTCTGATGTTTTTCCCTTTGGTGTGTTATGGTCACGACCCTTTGGAACAAGTCACTATCAGTCTTCCTTTTGAAACATGCTCCATAATCCTCATAAGTTTGAATCATCTTCCAATTGGTAGTGATTCTGTTTGTGTCAGACATTCATGCCCCATCATCCTACAAGAACATAATTGTCAATTAAAACTCAAGATAAAAAGATGGCGATAAGACAAGCAGTAATTACTACATAAAATAAAATGAATTAATGAATGATAAATTTGAGGTGAGAGAAAGAGTTTGTTTTCATGAGTGTTGGTGATGGGTTGTTCATCATCATTTGATTTCATCCTTTTAGCAAGGGTGTTTCCTGCTTTATTAGCTTCTCAACGCGTAGTCATGTATTTCAACTGCAACCATTCAAGACCCATTTGGGAAGCATGACCTCAACAAACCTTATTTTGTGTATGCTAATCATAGTTTCCCTTTACATGAAAAAACGAACTTTTGGGTAGGTGGCACAGTTGCATAGCGGTGTGGGTCGCATGAAGCTATGGATTACTTAATTACAGTCCTACGACTAGTTGTATTCAAGGACTATGACTTATGAAGTCGCATAGTCACACCACTGGTAAGTAGCATCTTTGTCTATCTTCACTGAGGAATAAAATGCGTCCTCGTGGCCTATGTGGGTATGCGACTTACTGAAGGTCGCATAGTAGCATTGCTGGTAAGTAGCATCTCTGGCTGTAACAATGTAAACTTTGAAACAGGAACTATAAACTCAAAACAGGAAATCTGGCCCAAAAACTTCAAAAAAACATGAAAACAGTGCTAAAAATGAAAAGTGTGTATACTAGAATGATGGTTTTTTCTTTTAGGGTCAATTTTGAACATGTTTTAAAAATGGCATTGAAAACGATTTATTTTGTGGAAAAATTGTGCAAAAAACACCCTGAAAATGCAAAGTGTTGATACTAGAATGATGGCTTTTTTTAAGGGTCAATTTTCAACAATTTTTAAAAGGCAGTAAACCGAAATGAAATTTAAAATTTAAAAGTTCCATTAATTTTTT
>APFE031738845.1:375699-391169 GCA_000404065.3 Pinus taeda
ATTCTTCTTCTATATAGTTTCATATTTTCATTAATGATTTTCGGGTGATTTTTATTATTCAAAGAGTCCATTTTACTATGAGAGCTCCCTTCAACCCAAACATTTTTGTACATAACATTTTTAGAATTTATTTAGGAGATTTTATAAGATAAATATACTTGTTATTTTTAAGGGAGAAGCATTATGCCAATTTATTATACATATTATCAAAATAAAACATATCCATCCTGAAGATGAAAGAAAAGATTGCATGTTAAGATAAATGTTAGCTAGTATTATAGTGCTATGAAATGGACTAAAAGGTAGTAATCGAAGAAGGTGGTTTTAAACATGAACCATTGGCCATTTGAAGCTTCCTACATAAGAGGGTAATATAGACCCACAACTTGGTGATAAAATGAGATTATATCAAGATAAACTTAATCATTATGCTTAATCAATTGGGTTACGTGTTCATCAATTAGTTAGTGGAGATAGGGAGATGAAGAGGAATTTCTATGACTAGTTTGCAAATAATGAGAAATTGATGATGATGTGCATGTAAAAATACATTGTCTTAAGTATGAACGGTATAAAAAAAACATTAAATTCTATATGAAGGTTTAAGGAGGTGACATAGCTTATTGAGTTTGTCAACAAAAATAGGTTGTTATTTTATTTATGTTGGAGAACAACACCAAAAAATGGGTATATAGCATGTATGCAACTATAATTTTTTGTTTTATAAATCTTACATGTTTTTTCGTTGATGTGATTTCAGATTAGTTATGATAAGAACTTGGTTAGAAATATTATGCCATGATCAACTTAATGATTATTTCTACAAAACAATAATACCTTTAATAGAAAACCTACATGCATAATAATCACTCAATCAACTTAACTTGGGTTATGTTCTCAACACTTAGTAGTGGATATAGGGAAGTGAAGAAGAATCTCTATGATTACTTTGTAAATATTGAGAAATTGAGGATGATGTGCATGTGAAGATACAATATCTTAGGTAGGAAAAATACTTAAAGACACTAAATTCAACACGAATATTTATGGAGGTGACATAACTTATTGAGTTTAACAAAAATAGGTTCTTATATTAAGGATGTTGAACACCACCAAAAAATGAGTATATAGTATGAATGCAAATGTAAATCTTTTGTATTTTTTTGTCCCATAAATCTTACATGATCTTTCATGGATGTAAACCAAAAATTTATATTTTATTGTAATAAAATTTAGCAAGAGATGCAAAAGAAAAATAAGCATTAAGGAATAAGGCAATGTAATGCATTGAAGCTATATTATTAATATATTACATGTAAACTTTGACATTCAAATTAAGGAGAATTTGAGGTCTAATATGAAATATGAAAGGAAAATAATAAAATAAGAGATGGATTTTCAAAAGAATGTTATGGAAAATTTTCCAACCTGACTTGTTTGAAGCATGTTTTAAGAGCAATCAGGAACACTAAATCCTTCATATCATATATCTAACATTACAGTGAAATAAGGTCTGAAATTTCTATCACAAGTACATTGAAATCTCTTCTTTTTTTTCCATATTTCATAGACTAAAACATTAGAAATATAGTTATAACGAAAATACCAAGATTACATGTTTGAAGTAGATTTTATGAGGATTCAGGAAGCCAACTTCCTTAGACCATATCTCGAAAAACATAGTGATCTGAGGTATAAATTTTTAATCATTGGTACATAAAGATATTCTATCTCTATCATCCAAGTTACATGTTCTGGAAAATCCCATAACAAAAGTTATGGCGAAAATTCCATGCTGACATATTCTATTAACATTCAAGAAGGCTAACCTCCTTAGCCCATATATTTGAAATTATATCAAAAAAATGTATTAAATTTCAACCATAGGTACCTAAATATGTTTTATCTGTATCCTCCAAGTTTCACATTCTAAAAAATCCTAAAAGAAAATTTATAGCGAAAGTTCCAAGATGATTCGTTCAACCCATAAATCACATTTTTTCCTGCACCTTTAGACTCCAAAAATCACCCCAAAAAAATATTCCTTGGTTCCTATTATGACTTTTAGTCTCTTCTTTCTTGAATTATCTTAAAATTCTCTCATATGCCCTTTAGTTATAGTGTTTGTATGTTCATTTATGGGGCTAACTTGTAAAATTGGTTGGGTAAGCCTACTTGTACATTAGTTGGCTCATCCTGACAAAATATTTCATATCTCCTCATTCCTATGGGAGTTCCATCTACTATTGGAAAAGAATTGAAATTAACTTTCCAACCATATATCATATGTTCCCATTTAAGCTAGATAATTGGAATAAAAATTCCTTCAAAGATAGTGCATCCAAATGGGGTATCAAAAGTCCAAAGAACAACATTTCCAACAATCTTCATTTTCCATCTTTATCTTGGACATAAGTAGTTTCCGCTTATCTTTGACATATGTGACAATGATATTTCCAACAATAACATATTTTTATTTTGAGACCTAATTTCTTACATTTATATTCCTCTAATCTCTTTGTTGCATGATATAAAATAACTCAAATGTTAACATGTTGGTCGTCATAAATACAAGTGAGTGGCTATTTAATTCTAACCAATTGAGAAACTGATGACAAAATCATATACATATACTAAATGCCATGTGTAATGTATATTTATAAGTATATTAATATCGTATTGATATATGAAACAATAGGTTTTTTTTTTTTATAGTTTTATTACACTTTCATTATCAATCTCGAGTGGAGTTCAATTTATTGATAGAAAACCAAAATTTATAAGCACCTATTGTAATAATGTTATTTTACAAGATACAAAATCTATTATAGAATATATTTTTCTTCGGTTATGACACTGACACCCTCAAGAGAAAATCTATTTGCATAAAAGGCATATACTTTGTCCATTTATGTTAGGTTCTATCATCTAGTAGTGGCAATAGAATGATAGAAAAATATAAAAAAGAAGAGTTTATATCTTACTATGGAAACAATAAGAAATTATGGATGATGTGCATGTAATGATACATTATTATATCCTTTAATAAGTAGGATAATAACACTCAATTTAGCCTAAAGTTTTGGGTCATGAACATAACTTGTCAAGTTTCCAACAAAAAAAATGTGCTTTTATATAATGGATATTTTGCAAGTATATTGCAAGTAGAGGCATTGTTGAGATAAAGGACATCACAGCTACAGGTTCAAAATTTGTAATTATTTTCCCCATGAATCATAAATATTATTTCATGGATGTAGATAATGTTTTTGGGTATGTATTATATTCCTTGCATGACTACCAGCACACATCATAAATCCTATCAACTATAGTGGGGGTGTCAAATGGGGGAAAGTCCCCCCTTGTGGAAGGGTTTTCGAGAAATGTCCTCAAAATATTTTTTGGGAGGTATAATTCTATGTATATTTGTGGAGGTTCCATCACATGGTTTTCACTATTAGTGGTTTTGTGGTGAGTGTTAGTTTAGCCCATGGTTTTGTAATTCTAGTTAACGAATTATAACTTTATTATAATCTAGGGTAAATAATTTGGTGGTTTATGGATTCCGTATGCATATATATATAATATATATTATTATAGATATAATATATATATATAATAATCATATAGATAATATAATAGAAATATAAATAAGAAAATTAAAAAATATTTCTAGTTTTCTTGGGTTGGGTTTCCAAGGCAAAATATCTATGTTAGTGTGTGTGTGTGTGTGTTCTATTGTAGCGGCTACAACCACCCTCCAAAAGTTTTCCTTAGTTTCGTTTTGGCGCCTCCCTACCAACCGTCCTTAGGAGCATGTCTTTCCTTGTCCTTTTTTTGTTGAAGCAAGAGTCAGTCCTTCTATTCAATTGTAAAATTACATAAATTACAACAATCCCAAAGGAGATGTGGGCCATAGAGTTAACTAGCCACACAAAGCCTTGGGCGCCGAGCCAAAGGCTCAAAATTTGGGCCAAGGGCCCTCAAAACATAACTATGAGACCTTCAAAATACAATCATTCGCCGAGACCATTTGATTTGCCTTTAGAGATCTGATGGATGAGGCTCTATATCGGAACGAAAACATGTAAACTCTTTAATTCTTGAATTGGACCTGATGAGGAAATAAAGACCTTAATAAAAATATTTTGGGTCCGCATGAGGGGATAACCCTTGAGCATGTAGTCCGTCTGAAATCCATCGATCCCAACCTTGATGTGAAACAAGCACGGAAGATAAGACCGCACCTAGACCTAAAGTCAAATAAAGCCATCATTTAAGTTAATTTTGGGTCCAATAGGAATGGTAACCTCCTTGCAAGTTGCCATGCGAAATCCCTAGGGTTGCTTCAAATCTACCTAACTGCTAGCATGTTAAAAAATCACCTGACAAAGCTAATTCAAAGGTGATCTTCTTTAGAGAATTTAGTTTTCATGAAAAGACTTGTCATTTAAATTGACTCCCGCCTGATAACTTTGGGGATGAAGAGTTCTGGGTACAAATTCTCACCCTAAGACCAGATATCCATGCATTGCTTCACTATAAAAGATCAAAATTCCCTTGTATCCTTTAGTCAACATCCTTCTAGTTTCCCGTGCTTTGATAGAGCTCCCTGTCATCGCTCGCTTGTCTTAGACACTCTTCGCTCAATCTTCCTTGGGGGGTCTCTATCCAAGCATAAATTTTATTGCTCTTAGCACTGAACACGCCTTCATTATCTAATATGTCTGCTACTTTGTTAGTTATTCGATGCACATGAGTAAAAATAAGGGTTCTCATGTTCTGCAGGTGGGATTGAATCCATTGATACATATGTTGAAGCTGCCAATGTCTTGAGACTTTATCTGGAGCAGAGCCATAGCAAATTTTCTTGACCGAATTAATAATCAATTCAGAATCAGCTTCAATTATGGTATTATGGAGATTTGAGTCCCTCAAGATTTCTAGACATTGCTCAAGGGCCATAAGCTCTATCATATTGTTAGTGGATTTTCCCAAATGGCTATGAAATATGGTTTTTATGAAACCCTTTTCATCTCTTATTACACCTCCATACCCTGCCATACCCGGGTTTCTTTTTGAGCCCCCATCTATATTGAATTTTGAAAATCCCTAGGGGGGGTGGTTGCCAGAAATCCTTATCAATAATTATATGACTTACATTCATGTTTTTTCATCTGGGACAAGCCCCTGAAGACCCAAATGTAGTAGTATGTGCACATCTGTATCTTTAGGTTGGTCCTCAGGGGGGTTTTTAATGAGGGTCCCTACTGTCTCATTGAGCAGTCTTAAAGTTTGAGCCATGATGTTTTGGGGAGAACCTTTCCTGTTCTTGAATATTCTATTGTTGCTTTTCTTCCAGACATCCCAAATTAGAAAGCTTGGAACTAAAGCCCAAGCTTTTTTTATTATTTCATTGTCAAAGAAATTTTTCCTCCACTTCTTCAAAGTACTGGTAATGCTACCCATGTCCCTGTTTGTTTGTCTAAATATTGAAGCTACCCAGTTCCACAAGGTGGAAGTGAATGGGCAGAGGTTGAGTAGGTGATCCATAGTTTCTTCTTGTAATTCACATAGCTGGAATCTAGATGGACCGGATACCCCTCTTTTCCTAAGGTTTTCCCAGGTCAGAAATTTTTTATGCTGCACTAACCACGTGGACAATTTGATTTTCATCCAACTTTGGTTCTACCATAGGTCCTTCCATACCCCATCGGGGTTTGGATAGTCAAGTCCAAAGGCTATGTGCTTGGCCTTTTTGAGGTTAAGGTTACTTTCATTGTTATTGTCCCATCTCAGCTGGTCTGAATCTGCTGATGTCAGAATCTTTCTCTATTCCAAGATGTTTGTTAAATTTTTTGCCTATGAATGATTATGCAACTTGACCTAGAAAAGGCTTATGATAAGCTAAGTTGGGCTTACATCAGGGAAGTTCTAAAAGCTTATGGCTTTGATCATAACTGGATAAGATGGGTAATGGCCCTTGTAACTTCCTCCAGTTTTTCATCCTGTTAAATGGTTCACCATCCACAACCTTTAAACCTACGAGAGGTCTCAGACAAGGAGATCCACTCTCACCCTTCCTCTTTATTCTCATGATGGAAGGGCTTGTCTATGCTATCAAATTTGCCAAAGTAGAAGGCCAAATCTAGGGTCTCAAACTTACCTTGAATGGAGAGGCTTTGACCCATCAACAATTTGTGGACGATACCATGCTGCAGGGTACCCCTATGGTTAAGGAAGCTCTAGCCTGCAAACAAATCCTAAATGACTTTGCAAAGGCTGCAGGTATAGAGGTAAGCCTTACCAAATCAAATATTTTCGTTTTTAATACTGACATTGCTATTCAAAGACATATATCTAGAATTCTAGGCTTTCAAATAGATATGATACACTCCAAATATTTGGGAGTACCTCTAATAGACAAACCTCTGAGCAAGAGAGTTTGGTAACATATGACCAATAAACTCCAAGACAAAATTTGGAAATGGACTAACAAATCTTTGAATTTAGCAGGACGACTAGTACTCACAAAAGCGGTCCTTCAAACTGTCCCCATCTTTATGTTTTCAGCCCTTCCAACTCCTAAAGGAGTTATGCAACAATGCAGAAATATCCAAAGATATTTTCTTTGGGGCAAAGGGGAAGAAAAAAGGAAATGGGATTTGGTAGCCTGGGAAAATATCTATAGACCTAAGACACAAGGAGGTTTGGGACTTAATGAACTTGAAATACTTAACAAAGTTTTGGGGGAAAAACTTTGGTGGAGATGGATAAATGATTTGACTTCACCTTGGGCCAAAATTTGGAAATAGAAATATGAAAACAATTGGCAAGAAAGTGATCACATCAAAATGTCTGGACTCATCAACGACTCCCACATTTGGAACAAAGCTTGGGAGAATATAGCCATTGTTCAAAAACATAGTTTCTGGGAAATAAGAGATGGAAACCTTGCTTGGTTTCGGGAAGATAACTGGCAACAGGAACCTAAACTGTTAAGAGAATAATTTGCCAATCTTAAGAACGATACTAAAAACAAAGGGTTATATATGGTAAATGACTTTTGGGATCAGGTACGAAGAGAGGGAAAATGGAGAATATGGAAGAACCTAGTATACAGTGATGACTTCCCGTTGAAGGCATACCTTCTTGTTGTTCTTAAGTGAGTAAACCACCTCGTGAGCTTGAATGATATTGTCAAGAATTTTCCTGTCTTCTACATATCCAATTTTCTCCTCAAACACGAGAGTTGGAAGAAGGGGCTTGAGCCTGCTGGCAATTATTTTGGAAATAATTTTGTACACCACAATGCATAATTCTATTGGTCTAAATCTGCCTGGTGTCATAGAATTAACCTGCTTTGGAATCAATGATAAGAAAGAGGTATTGAGCACCTTCAAAATAGTTTTGCTTTTTTTTGGAGTCCTCCACCACATCGATGATGTCATGCTTGACTATTCCCCAACATGCTTTAAAAAAGTTAACATTGAAGCCATCTGGACCTGGCGCTTTTCCTTTTTGCATTTCTTTGATGACTCTACTGACCTCCTCTTCATTCACTGGTCTGTTTAGATTATAATTTTCTTCTCTTGTCAAAAGCTTAGGAATGTGCTTTGTAAATTCATTAATGAATTGAGATTTGTCTAAAAGAGGTTCCTCAACTATGCCTCGGAAATGTTGAACCAGAACATCTTCTATTTCTTTGTGGGTATTGAGTTGATTACTTTGAGAAGCTTTGATCTTTGAAATCCTATTTTGAGACCTGCGATCCATGGTAGATTTGTGAAAAAACTGTGTATTCCTTTCTCCTTCTTTTAACCACAGTATCCTTGATTTATATTTCTAGAATATCTCCTCTTGCTTTCATACTCCTTCCCATTCCTACTGGTGATGGTCAGCTTGTTCCTTTCTCTCGTCATTGAAGCCATCTGCGATGAGGATCTGGTTAATTTCTTGTAGCTTTTGTTCAACTATTTTTTTGGCTTCAAAAATGTTTCCAAACTCATTCTTATTCCAATATTTAAGCCTAAGTTTGATGTGTTTCAATCTTTTATGCAGGAGGAACATTTAGTGCCCTATACTTGCATATCCTCTATCCACCATTTTTCAATATTGCTGATAAAGTCAGGATGGGTAAGACAAATATTTTCAAAATTTAAAGGTTTGTTTCTTGGAGTTCCTATAAAGGACAACTCAAGTTGAACAGGCTAGTGATCCGAGCCACCAAAGGGGAGTATCGTAGTTGACAAGTCAGGGCCTATAAGGATGAGGTCCTCCAAGATAATAAATCTGTCCAGTTTTGAGGCTACTTGAGACTCTCCTCCCCTTTTATTATTCCAGGTGAAGATACCATTACTTGTCTCTATATCTTCTAGCCTCATGTTGTTTATGAAATTATGAAATGCCATGGAATCTTTGCCTAGTGATCTGGTTCCACCTTCTTCTTTTTTCCGATAGGGACTTGATCATGTTAAAGTCCCCACCTAGAATCCAGGGGATACTTGAATCCCTGTTTCTTAATTCCTCTAGTGAGGTAAGAAGCCCAAGTTTGTCTTCAGTCTTTTGTGGACCATAAACATTTGTAATCAAATAAAATTCCTTGTCCCCCAAAGGTTGGATGACAACTGATAGATAGTTCGTCGATGTTTCAACATCTAGAATTCCTAGTTTCTGAGGGTTCCAAAGTGTGAGAATTCCTCCTACTATTTTGTCTGCTTTGACTTCTAGATATTCATATTTAATCATCCATTTGCTTTGTATTTTTCTTATTTTTTCTATTGAACATTTTATTTCCTAAATAAATATCATATTAGGTTTTTCTACTTTCATTCTATTGCTGAGATTTCTTTGTTTCCTTTTGCTTCCTAGATCCCTAATATTCCATGCCATAACCTTCATTAAGAAATATTTGTAAAGGAATAACTAGTAAGGTCTTTCATCTTGCCTAAGTTGATCATGATTTTTCCACATTCAATTAGCAGCTCATTCTATTTTTTTCTTCCTCATTTCCTGCCTGGGTTCTTGGGAGCTTGTGCCCCTGTTGCCTCTATAGTTTTAACCCCTTCATTGTCCTGACTATCATAGTTTCTTTTGATCCATGCACCCTTTTCCCATGTTCTCCAGAGAAAGAGTTTTTGTACTCTCTTAAATTCATCTTGGGGTAATGAATCCACTCCTTTGGTTGTTCCTTCTTCCAAGAACTTTTCTAGATCGAGATGTTCCCTATTCAATATGTCATGCAATTCATGATCCTTCATACCCACTTTGTTTGGGGTCATTTATTAGTCCTTATCAAGATCCATAGTGCTTGGATGATCCTCCCTTTGCTGGATTTTATCAGGTCTATCCTCCATGCTCTCATCCTTTTCCTTCACTATAGTATTGTCCTTAATAACTTAATCTGTTCCTTCATCCCCTTCTTCTTCTTGTAGTGTCTTGAACCTATTATAACTAGGCTATTTTTCCTCATTTCTTTTTTTTCTTCTCTCCCTCCTTTTCCTTTGCCCCCTACCTTGGTAAAGCTTTTAGTATCTTTACCTGAGGTTGCTTTGGTAGTTTTATCCATTTTACTTAAAGGGCAATCTCTAAAGAGTTTCTCATGTTCACGGTGTTTGCGACATCTAAAGGGTACAGGCTCATAGTCTACTGCCTTTACCCATTCTTCATCATATACTTCTAGGATTATTTCCACCAAAAAAGTCGTAGAAGGGTCCATTTCCACACATATTCTGGAAAAGGAGGTATATTTTCCTCATAGAGTGGCTTCTAAAATTTTTAAGAAATGCCCTATTTTATTACCTATGGCTTTTAATGATTCTGACAGCTAGTAGTCTAGAGGTATATAATATATTCTTACCCAAATCGGCACCAAAGTAAATGTTTCTCGCTCCAAAACAAAGTGCATGACCCAAGGCCTCATATACAGGCCTGCAGCCACATAAAAGTAGGGTCCTCCTTCAAACACCCTGCCTTTATCCACTAGGTTCGTAAACACAACTATAAAGAAACCCTTGGATCCAAGGTGTCTATCTATTTATCCCTTAGGTTTCCAATGATTCTTTATCGATGTGTGTAGTGCCTTCTTCATTGGCCAGAACCCCATGAATTTATATATCACTACATAAGTCAGCATGTGCTCCCTGTTCACCTATAGCGTTGTATCACTTAACACCACTCAGGGTGTGATGGTTGCCTTAGGTTTACATGGTCCTGTCCTACTGCTATGGTTAGCGTTCTGACTGTTTACTCTTGTATGCTTCTCTCTTCTGACTTCCTCCTGTGTTTCTGCCTACCTCTGTGCTTTGCTGTATTCTTATTTTCCTCTGTTTGTACCTCATGTTTCCACTTCCATGGGCTTCTTGAAGTAGTTTGATACAGCTTGACTATAGGAGAGAGTGGAGCTCCCCCCTTCTCACTCCTCCATGGTATCCAACTCTGAAATCTTGCAGCAAACCCTAGGTCCGTGTGTTTCCAAAGCTCTCCTCCCCCCAATTTTTCACCCCATTTCTTCACATGTCTTTCCTTGTCAAGTAAACAATCTTTAATGATTTTATAGCAAAGTGCCAGCCTGTGCATGAGAGCTTTTTTCACCCCCTTCGCAGGTTGTTTCTCCGAACTTGGTCCAGCTGTAGGCTGAGCAACTCCCTCAAGAAATTACACAATTCTAGAGGGGAACCAGCCTTCCCTCTAGAAATTGTGCAATTCTATATGGCAATCTGCTGGGCTCCAAAATTGTGCAAATTTGCTTGTCAAGTGTCACTAAGAAAATTGTGCAATTCCTCCCAACAGGAATTCTCAACCCAGAAATTGCACAATCCTTCTGGGCAGTCAGCCTAGCTCCCTCCCAGAGATGCACAATTTTTCCCTCACCTGAGCAGGTTGTTGTGTGTGCCATTGAGTTGACTGGTTCCACTCGAGACTGAGAAAACTCAATTTGCATGCATGGGTTATTTTTTCTCGGAATAGAAAAAGCAACATGTAAAAATCATCCCTAGATTTTAGGGAGCTATTTTTAGCAGCTAGAGGTTACATGCAAAGATAATTCTAGAATATTTTCTCGAAGTGTCACTTTCTCCTAGAATTGTGGCATGCACGTCCTGAGCCTCAAACCTATTTATTCGACACTTCAGAGCTCACATATTCACATCGATCTTGGATGTTTGACATCCCACAACACATCTAGGAGTCTTCAACACATCCAACTCAACTATTCATGGGTAAGTCCTCTTAACTTGTATTTTGTAGCATTTTTGTGGCTTTTTGTGTTTTCTCTTATGTGAGTGTTGTTTTCTTGATTTTTGTGAATGCTTGTTGTAGTTTACATGCATACTAGCTTGTACTAGAACCGTTTTAGTTTTCGTTAGCATCTGACTATTGTCGCATGCATGAAATTGTTTTGCACGAACATTCACGATTTAGTGACTTGCTTCACCCACATGCATGTTGTTCTATTTTTTGAATCTCACATTCAACGTTTGCACGCACAATCATTCACTCCTACTTACAATCTATATCCTATATTATTTGTCGAAATGATGACTCCATAGCCCAATGGATGAAAGCACTGTCTAGCTCTTCTAGAGGTCTGTTATTCTTGGCACTTCCAAGGAGCTACCATCCCCCATTGTAGCCGATGTTACAGTTGGTCTGGTCAGTCTTCCATCAGAGATCAAAACTCTTTATGCATTTCATTTTTAGGTGTCCCGCTCCATTCACCCAGCTGCATTCTGCTAAGGGCATGCCATAATCTGATGGAAGGTCATGCTAGTCATTCCCCCTCATGTTTGGCTCCTGCTGGCTCAGGTCTTTTATCAATAATCACCAAATTCCATGACAGTCAAGGTCTAGTCCTTTAAAGGAAAAAAGTCATTTTCGATGTTTAGGTCTACGGATTCATCAATTTGGTCTTTGAACATGTCCAATAAAGCCATGCAGGCCAGAGTGAGGCCCTTACACAGTTATGATTCAGAGAGCTTCATCGTCATGTGGATAGAATTTGACTCTTCTTCAAAACTTTGTTTTGAAGACAAGTCAAACAGTGTCATTTATGACAAAATTTTTAAAAAAGTTGTCAGTTGATTTCTTCAGATGCAGTCATGGTTTCTGTGGCCAAATGTCCTATTGTGCAATCCCTGTTACACAGTAGTTTGTCACTGTCTCCCTGTCAGTCTTCCTACTGTGTCATGAGACCAAATTAATCATGATCATGCTCTTTAATGTGTCCAAATGACCCACTTTGCCAAAGTTTGTGTAACAATCCCTGCAAAGAGTGCCGAAAATTTCATCATTTGAACTAAAATTTCAAAGGGAAAGTGAAAATCAGTGTGTTTTAAAGTTAGTGAAAAAGTGTCAAAACTCAACATTAGAAAAATGGGTTTTCAAGGAAGAAAAAATTTAACCCATCACTTCCGAAGCTATATATACAAGTTTTCCTCAAAATCAAAGTAATTGTGCTAATCCAAGCCTTAGAGAAACACCGCAAAGGGTGTGAGTGTGCATCGTGCGTGTTTGAGTGAGTTGGAGGCAGTTTCAAGGAGCGCAGTGCATATACTCAGGGGTGCGGCACACACAGAGGGCGTGGCACACATAGAGCTAGCCCACAGTTCAAATTTTCCATGGGCATGATGCACACCCAGGCATGGTGCACTGGGTTTTGCGCGTGGCACACACAAACCAAGGGCCGAAATAAGGCCAAATCACCTCCAAATTTTTGTGAAGCCCATCAAATTGAAAGATAGGCTCTTTGATATCATTTGTTCATGAAGTTTTATAAATGATATGGTGGTTTATAGCGATGTTTGAATGAAACCAAATTCATAAAATCAACCACAGGAAATCACCAAAAACCATGATGGCTAGGTTTACTAAGGTGTGGTGTCAGTGCCAAGGTTCCATTTCACCCCTCATTTTCCCTCACCTACCATTTTTTCCTACCCCCCTTTTCTCATTTTCCTATTATCCCTACCATAAAATACTACCAAGCCCTCTCCCCCATCCCTCCACTCTTTGGTCAACCTAACACCCCAAACCCTACCTTGTCAAAACCCCAAACCCTACCCTATCAAAATACCCAAACCCCTCCCATATCCCTAAACTAGTTTCTCCCTATAACCCCTATTCCCATCGCATTACTCCCGTCCTAATACTCCCTGTTTCATTGTTCCCCTTGGTGACAGATATCACAAAGGCACCCAACCTCACACCATCATCAAAGGGCAGCCTAGGTATAGTACACACAACACCCATGACATCGCAACATTCATCAGAGTATGAGATGGAGACACAAAGTGAATCATCCTCAGAAGAGTAGGCTCCCAGGAGACATCACAAGAGTGGAAAACATGTCAGGGATGAGCCTACTACCCTCACTAAATTACAAGCATGCCCTCTTGCCATGTCATGTTTCCAGCACCTAGCATGTTTTGAATTTTTTCAAAGGGTGGAAAATATTAGAGTTCATCATGAGTTGGCCCATCTATTTGTGCTTCATCTACATGGAGGTTAGTCTATCTTGGCCGGGGTCACCTTCACATTGACACCCGAAACCATATTAGTGGCAACAGGTATACCAAATGTTGGAGAACAGTGGCATAAGAAGAAGAAGGTGGATAGGCAACACTATGAGCCCTACATCAAGGCCAGACTCTTGAGTCAACTCACAAGAGTCTTTCCCTTCAGATGCTTGAAAGATGAGTATGCTCCACTCATGAGATTGATCATGAAATACTTCAGCTGTGAGGGGAGGTTCTCTCGACTATATGCTTATCATATCTGGTTGCTCATGCACTTTACCAAGGTGAGGATGATGAACATCCCATTTTTCATATGCAGGAACATAGAGAGGATGAGCACCTTCATGCTACATAAGACCCCTTAGTAGCAGCTTAACAGTGTGTATCACTTTGCTCTTATCCGGATTTTGGTAGATCATAAGTTGGGATTGCAGGGCATTAATTGGGAGGACTTCATCTCCCGTGACTTCTTCAGCACATCACAGGTACTATCAGAGCCATAGCAGGAGATGGGTGGTCCTTCTCATCAGTATGAGCACCATGAGACCACTACCATGCTAGTTTTTGTTACATATCAGAGAGGCAGTAGGCACTTGTTTGCAGCAACAAAGCGAGTGTTATCTCCACCCAGGGTGGAAGGGTCCTCGCTTCGGGCATCAACAACACAGGTACTAGACAAGGGCAAGTGGCCCGTGCATGATGAGGTGCCATCAGGTGAACAGGAGACCAATTTCATCCTCATTCAGGATGATGAGGCAGAGGCGGAGAATGCCCGACTTAGGATGACCATTCAGGAGCAGAACAAAGAGATTCAAGACTTATCACTAAATGTGGAGAGGGCCAGATGGATCATCAGGTATCTAGAGCAGAGGAACAAGCAGCTTGAGAACCAGCATGCCATCATGGAGCTGCAAAGCATTCGTGAGAATCGACAAGCTCCCCAGCAAAGGAGGATTGAGCTCACTACCTTGGAGCAAGATATCAACAATAACTGTGATTCATGGCTAGAGCGGATCAATATCCACCTGGAGAGACTGCTGGAGAAGGCCAACAGAGACAAAACCATACTGAGGAGGACAGATTGTCATTACAGGGCATGGAACATGAGTGCAAAGGCCTGGGTAAGGAGCTTGAAGGCCAAATTGAGCAGAGCAACAAAAAAGGAAAAAGAGCAATATCGGCTTTGAATCTTGGCTGAAGCTTTTGTGGCCTAGCATAATGCCTGAACCTCCAGCCCAAATTTCAAGAAATTTGGGACATTTTTGGTCACATGGAAATTTTTTGGCACAAACACAGGTTTTTTCTCCCTGTGCGTCGTGCCGGATTGGGAGCTCCAAATGAGAAATGGTTTGCATTTTTGGATTCAACATGCACAATCATGACTACTGGCACTCAGGCAAGAAATTTGGGCATGATTTGAGTCTCCTGGAGGTAAAAACACCCAAAAAATGGCCTCACTGCCCCTATTTTGACACACAGGAAGCAATCTTGGGAGAATGAAGATTTGGAGGGGAAAATGAGCTCCAAATTCAAAAATTCCACTTGGATTCGAAAGTAGACAGGACAAGATTTCCAACAAGCACACTTGGGCACATTTGGGACTCCTGCAAGTGCCCCAAAACTAGCCTCAAAGTGGCGCGGTGCATATAGGAAAAAAGGCCCAATTTTCCTCTGTTTCGCGAAATTTCTATTCACAACTTTTCATAACTGGTCCCTCTCATCTACACTTCACTTTTTCAGAACCAAAGGTGGAATTTAAAGTATTTTCACTCTAGATGGGCTTCTATCCAAGTGGCGAAGGAAGGCAAACAGTCACCCCAAGCCATTTGTCATGTTTGTGGCGTTGCACCTGTAGCTGATGTTTGGCTCTCCACCTTCATTTTGTAATGATTCGAGTAACTCCCCAACCCTTAGGCATTCTATCTCTTCATGGCACATTCTATATATTGTATGCAA